>JAPMNP010629349.1:0-11739 GCA_029874935.1 Atherina boyeri
ATTATGAAAGCTAATACCAATATCTCTCTTCTTAGCACTGCAACCCACTACAGCACATAGGTGTTGATCCACCATTATCTTCTCTACTCCTCAGAACCTAGGCGGAGTGGGGCAGGAGCTTGTTGCCCCCTCAGTGGAGTTGTTACATCACAACTCCAGTCTGTTTTCGGCTGCCTTTTAGTGACTGCCATTGGTTCACAGAAATTTAAATGCAGAAATCTCAAATGCAATTTTGAGCTTCATTTTCTAAATATTTGTCCAATAGCTTTAGAAAAATGCCACAAGAACGTGTTAACAACACGAAAAACATGATTTTCATCAGAGTGGGTCTTTAAAATAAGACTCTCCATAAACCCTGATACTCTTGCATAATTGAGAAAATCAGACAGCAGGATTGGGCGTCCTGTGCAGAAAAAAGTTGTATAAAAATGTGCGCCTCTATGAATATTGACATCACTACAGTAAAAGTAATGGGAGGACTAACCTTTCTGTGAAGGTGACTTCTTGCTCCCTGACTGCAGTGTTTGTGTGTTAAACGTGATGTTGGCAGCAGGACTGACAGTGTGTGTGTATGTGTTTGAGGGATGGAGAGAAGAGAGAGATGCGGAAAGACAGTGACTGAGTTAAATGAGAGGGAAGACACTGAGAAGCCTACGAGGCTATTAGACAAAGCCCCTTACAGCTGGCCTGGATGTGGATGAGAGGAGGAAGCGGCAGAGGTGCTGTCAGCCCTGAGACTCAGAGACAGCTGTTTGCACCCCAAGTAAAAAAAAAGAATAACTCTTTAGTCTTTTAAGGAAGTCTGCTGACTGATCCACAAAATCGGATGTTATTTCGTACAAAACCACTGAAGGGATAATGAAAGTACACCAACAACACAAGGCCCTCAGACATGCTGTGGCATTTCTTACGGAGGGAGTCAAACTGTATCAGGCAGCTAATTCTACCCTCCATTCCCTATGTTTCAAAAGCATTTTCCTTTGTAATTTTGCTATCTTAATCATTTGTCACCACACCTTTAAGAGGAAAATAGAAAAAAATAATAGATGACACAAGGATTCTGGTTCTTCCACTCCTTGGAAAGGTTAAAATGACGCCTATGGATCAGCCATTAGCCAAAATGCTTATCTTGGAAAGAAGGAGAGCTGCTGCATTCCAAAGATCTCTGAATAAATGGGCTTCAAGGGGCATGATTCCTCATCCCTGCCACATCAGAGAGAATAGGATAGTGGCAGACTGGAGAGAATGGTGTGTGAATTGCCCCCACTGTCGATTTACCACTCTCCAGGCTGCCTGAGCTGAGCTGAGGGCTTTGCTGGATGGGGATCCAGCCAGGCCTGTGCAATGGAATTAATGGTAATACCCAGGCAGGTGGAGCTCAGCTCTGCTCTCTGGCACAGAAACGATGGAAAGTATCTCTGAGGGTGGGGGTACGTCTGTGTGTGTATGTGTGCGTCTTCAGTGCTTGCTTCTGGAGCTTGGAAGCGGGCTTTGTGTACGGGAACAAATGTGTGCATTTGTGAACTCACATTGGGCGGAAGCATTCCTTAGAGTCTCAAAGTGCCAAATGGCAGACGAGCAAACAGATCTATTTTTCATCAGTGGAAGTGGGCTGGGGCAGCAGTGGTGCAAGACACTCTTGAGGTGGAGTGGGGATGGTCGCCTCTCGCTGCCTATCACTGGGCACAGTACCTCGATACCGCTGCCATGTTCCACCTGGGAGATTTACCTCCTACACAGACTCACTTCCTCTATTTACATGCCCACCTTTATCTAACAACAGCAGGTAGGTGATTGAAAGCTTGCAATGCTTTTTACAGTGCAATAACAGCCTCTGTAAAATTGAGTGTTGATTGTGGGCTGGTGTAAATCACAGCAACTTGGCCCACATGGTTGTGTGGCTAGAGGGAGCGTTGTGGAGAATTTGAATGTATTCGGGGTGCCAGGGGCTTGACTGCTGCTCAGACAGACAGGCGGACTCACACTCGGACATATAGACAGACACAGAGAAAGACAAAGAGCCTCAGGAATATTAACTCATATACAGACTAAAAAGGTTTCACATTTCCGTTTAATACGTTTCATTTTGCTCGTCCCTTTGTTCTGAGTAAAATGTTTTTATTGGCTGTTCCGCAGTCTTTTTATTGTTAATTTATACATCACTCCTCCATACCATATGCTACATTTCTTTGGCAACAGAAGAAAAACCTTTATTGTTCCAATATTTAGTAGGATTAGAATTTGAGAACCTATCTGGAGGTTACAGAAGGGAGGAGGGCAGTTCCGATATAGTGGATGGAGGGAGCAAATTAGCCCAGGGTGGACAGACTGCCAACTGAGACAGCATGGTAATGCTGGGATGAACAGACTGAGAGATGGAGGGGGTTACACAGAGAAACCAGACAAGACAGTAGCTCTCTCAGCTGAATGAGAATATGTGGATGAGAGGTGTGTCAGCGTGTGTGTGTGTGTGTGTATTAGAGTGGTTGTTCTGCTTGAGTTCTGATTCTACTAGTCTTTTAACTAATTAAAATGTGTGCATTTTCATCAGTGATGCAAACAGAAAAATGACTATAGACTTGGAGACTGCTATTATCCCCATTAACCGTGCAGCTACTTGTAAGGGCAGAAGCTGGTAAGACAGCTTACAAGGACTTTGGGGTTTGTGCAGCGTACTTAACTATCCTTCAGTGAGGAGAGACTTTCTTTAACAGAGGTAACACATCTCTGTTGGGGGAATTACAGAAGAGCAAAAGGGGTATCAAATCTTGGGCCATAACAGTTCTACACATTCACCAGAACAATGAAAATCTTCTGGATCATGTTTAGCGATTGATGGCCAATTCTGTCACACATGCATTAGTTACAGCGCTGTGGCAGAGATGCTGCTGGGACTGTATTGTGCTTCCTCGGTGATGCTCTGTAAACAGCATTAGTTGCGCTCAGTAAAGAATAGACTTGTCACATTTTCAGTGAGGCTAGTCTAGCACAACAGCTTGGAGACCAAGCCACTGTGTATGCATGCAAAGACTTGCCAGACAAAGGGATCGGCACTTGTCAGCAATTTTAAACGGACTTAGGGCTACATACTGATGCACGTGTGCTCGCCTGAAGGACGATAAAGCTGCACACAATGCACATCTACACGCAGTCAAGTCAGAGACTGAGAGCAACTGGGCTGAGTTTGCAACAGCTTGCCCTGGGCTTGAATGAGAAAACACCTGTGTGTCAAAGTGATGCCATGGCAACGCTTCCTGTTCCCTGATCAAGGCCAGCATGAGTTTTTTTTCTGAGTGAAGAGGCCATTGGCAACAAGGAATGAGCTTCTCAACAAGCCCTTGGACATCTTGACAAAACCACAGGGATTTATATTGCAGCTTCTTCACAATACCATACTGTAAAGTTGCAAGTTTTAAACCAACAAGGGACCAACAGTAAACACATTTTTGCAACACTCAAATCAAATAAATGAAAGGATATGGAAATGTATTGTGGCACTTAAGTTTGCCTACTAAATGGAAATCCAATATGCTCTGAACATGTGCTGTGCACGCAAACAGCTTTTCCCAGATACACAGTTAAATCTCATACACGTGATGCAAAAAAATCCAATCTATAATAAACAAATAGAGCATAAATCAAAGGCTTTACCTTGATACCTAACATCATGCTTGCATCACCTGCCCTACAGTGGCGAAAGGAGGCAAGGGCGGGGCAATATCAAGGGTTTGATTTAGATTCAGAGACTTAAGCCGTTTCTGTTGCAGCACAAGAACCGTCTCTCATTCTAATCTCGGCAGAGATCCACCCTGAGCCAGGAATATCCCAAGATAAATATGGAGAGTGAACAATGCGATTGCTGAGCAGCAACTTCCCATTTTCTACACCTCTCGTCTCTAATCCTCTTCAGCGGCACTCCTGAACTGCCGCTCCTCATCTAAATCTGCAGGCAGACCGGGCGAACAATCTAATATTACACTGCTGCTTCTCTTTCCCTCTGCCATTATCGCCACCAACACAGCTGCTGGCCACACCTTAAAAAGGGGCTTCAACCACTGCCCCTACCCTTGTAATAATTGTGTCTCCAGTCACTTTGTGAGATAATAAAACGAGTCAACCTGGGCTCGGTAGAGGCTTGGTTATCTAGACAGCTACCAGACCTCATCTGGCTGGGAATTTAGATGCTTAGGAATAAGAAGTATCACATTCACACACATGCACTCTTTATGGAAACACTGCTCTATAGATTGTGATGAGATAGAGAGAGATGCTTATTGATGGCATTTGAAATTAGAAAAAGAAAAAAAAATCAAACAAAATCCAGAAACGATTATAAAATAGTGACATTTTTAGAAGGAAATCATGCAGCATCTTTGTTCACCAAGGAAAATACCTTCGTCTTCGTCACCGTCGTTATCCGCTAAATCCTCGCCCTGTTTTTTTGCATGGGCGCCTGTTATTGAAGCAGGGAGAGACATAGAGAGGCACAGGGAAATTCAAAATAGCAACGTTTGGCAAAAGCAGATGGTAAAAGAGGCATTTCAGTGAGAGCAGTAATTAAAACCACATGTGGATAAAAACAATATTCATTTAAATGCATTCCCCATAACAAAATTTCATTTTATGCACACAGCGCACTTAACAATAACAGACACATAAATCATACTAATAGTATACAAAATCAAAAACCTACACTGACTCAAAAGAAAGAAAAAAAAGAATACAGTTTGCAGAAATAAACTGAAAACAAAACTCCACTGTTATTGCAGCACATTAGAGGCAGAGTCATACAACACTGACATTTTCAGAAAAACCCTTTGAGATTTATCAGGAAAGAAACGAGCTAATCCCAGTGCTCGGGGAGTTCTGCAAAAATGAACTGTTAAAGAACACAATTCTGGCTTTTTAGATTGGCCTTTGAGGGAATGTTGTACATTTTAACCAGACTTTCGAAAACCTCTTATCATTGTTGGAAAACATACCTTGTAAAACATCAATTTGCAACTTGTTTGCTTTTTTTTTTTTTAGTTAAATATAATAATAAAAAAAGAAAAATACAAGAAAATCCTTGCAAATAAAATGATAAATAAGCACAAATCTGTTGGAAAGGGGGTTTCAAATAACAAACACGTTTGCATATAGGGTGACAAATTCCTTAGGTACAAATATCTGAACAAATCTCAAGATTGCTTATAGTCAGCGATGCGTGTAGTTATTTGTGTGTGTCTCCTTGTGCTGAACCACATGTAATATATTTTTCTCAGTATATGTTACAATGGCATGAAAACCTCCCCCCACAGGGTTGTTGCATTCTCTAATAATATGTGCATATCCTATTCTCATCCACCCGTGACACCGTATTCAGAACTGATAAGATTTTTTTTTGTTGCTCACCAGCAGCCTATACTCACTTACAGATATCAATAATTGTTCGTTCGTCAGCTGATCCATCTATCAATCCATCCATTTAACACAATCATTGTCTGATAAGACCATGAAGAAATATGCTATTTTTGGAGTATAACCTTTTATCTAGCCCCCTGTCAGCTCAGATTTTCCCCTTGAACAGTGCTCAATACAGTAGATCGTAATGCTGCTGGTGACTTTTCCTCCTGTGCAATCATTCGGTCAGTACGAATATGAATCAATAACAAATCATAACGGGCCAAGTGACATGGAATTTACTAATCCAGTCATTATTACAAGGGGATGAGATGTCTTCTAGGAATAATTTTTTATCAGCCGAGATGGGTTGGACCCTTGTCTGAAGCAAAAAGTCACTGCTACTGGCTTCAATTAAAAGACAATTAACACGTTTTTTTTTTCCAGACATACTCTGGTCTCTAGCCATGTTAGTTATTATGAAATCTTTTCCTCGCTTACCACCCTGAAGCAAATTATTAACTTATTCTTCAAGACCTTTAATAGCTTGAAGATTCATGATCAGTAGGGATGATCCCAATAACTACAAATGAGGCTGTTCAGTAGAATAATTTAATTGACTATCAGCAGCGTTTTCTGCCCTGCTGCTCTGCTTTTTCTTACAAGTTACCTTATGAGCGCTGCACATACCCACTAAGCTGTTCTGTAATAAACACCTTGAACACTGTCAACCTCCATTTTAAACACTGTCAATCTTGCAAGTATCATGTACTGTATGTGCTGCATGTATGCTAATGTTTTATCCTGATGTGTGCGTGAATCCATCTGCTTACTTCTGACTCTATCTCCTCCCTCCTATCCTCCCCTCTCCTCTGCCTTTTTCTTAATTGATACTGTAGATGCAATAAAATGTGATGCATAATGTAAAAGGCTGAGTGTCATGACATTTACTGAGTACGTTTATTCTCTTAAGTGGAGGAGCCTTTTGACTTTCCTTTTATTCCTCGGTAAGTACAGTGACCTTGGTCAGTTCGTTCATCGGTTTTCTATCATAATGAATAATGCAGGATATAGAATATGGGATGCCATATCAGCTTCAAATGCAAACACAATCATGTGACAATGTAAACCAAAGCATAATGCATCGCTTTAGCTGGTAATAAGAAGTTAGTGGATGTAAAGGAAAGGGTGTTGCCGTGTGCCAGCAGGCTTTTAGTTTGCAACAGCTATAAAAATGTAAAAGCTTGTTGCATGCTGTATCTCCAACAAATTAATATATATATATATATATATATATATAAACAGTATATATCCAAATCCGTGTTAAGTAACGGAAGGCAGACAACAGATCAACACTGACTTGTGCATAAAAATACAAATAATTAAATCAGATCCAATCACGCATAATCAAAATGCACATATAGATGCTCATTTTACAATATTGAGCCAATTCTAATTTATGCAGATGAGCACATATTTAATGAGACAATGCTTCTTTTGAATATTTATATCTAGAAGAACTTATGATATAAATGTCTTTCCATAAGTAATTAACTGTAGAACATTTCAATATTAATATCAATTAGTTTACATGTTTATGTTGTTGTTTCCATTTAATTGCATTGGATTGTTACTCGGCTGTATATAATACTTTATAATCATTGTGATTTTTTTTTCCCCTTAGCTAAAACCTGTATCTCTGCAGCGCTCACACATAAAAAAATTCATCTTTGACTTTTATGTATATTTTGAATGTTTTCCTATATTGGGTTTTCATACATAATTCAAATCCTGATTTAGTGACTTTAATCATGGTAAAATACACTCTATTTCCAGTTTTTAACTTTATTTAATGATCTATGGAGTTGGTGGTTAATAAGAGATACAGACACATTCTCTTTTGCCATGACATATAATATATATGCAGCATGAATATAAAACCAGATTTACATAGAATTATGTAAAATTGGATTTAAATTAATTAAACTCACTATGATTAGATATGTAATGATAATAATAATAATAATAATAATAATAATAATAATAATAATAATAATAATATCAATAAAAAAGCTATAATACAGTAAAATATTTGTCTTTTTAATTAACTTCAGAGAAACACCTCTGAAAACCCGTGAACCATGATTAGGCATACAGTATTTCTAGAATCCCTTGTTGGCACAAATGCATTGTTTTAAACTTAAACAATCTGAAAGTATCCAGTTTTGTATTTTGACAGAACGTTTTTCCAATTGGCCTGCCTTTTCTCATGTTTACTTCAGAAGAAGCTAAGAGAAAATCATCGGCAACGCACAGAAACAGCAGCTGCAGCTACTCATGCATGCACTGTGTTATCGACATGGCTAAACAACAGGTTTATTGAGTGATAGAGCTTTAGACAGGCATAGATTAGATGGCAGGTGTCGACAGGGAACCTCTGTCACTTTGAATTTTGTTGTCTGCGAGATTGCATGTGTTTATGGATCAAATGCTGCATCTATAACAGAAACTGAACACATGTGACATCTGTATCTGACTCAAGCAACTCAAGCAAAACTATATTTGACCTTGAAACCTTTGAAGTGATGCCAAAATGGAAGAGTATCCCCTTAAGATAGAACAACATCTTTAAAATGGATGATGTGTTATCTCTATATACACATATATTTTCCATTGCCGGCCTTTGAGAGTCACAATCTGCATTCTAGCTCAACAGGTGGTATCCAGAATAACGGCTATTATTCTTGTTCCATGACAGGCAAAATAGAAACCTGTCACATTTATCAAATCAGGTTGAGAGAAGCTACATTAGATGGGCTCACTTGTTGGCACTGAAATGTAACATTTTAGCAGGATAAAATTTCAAAAAGAAGACATTCTAGTAGTTGGCTATGATTTTACATGAATAGACCAAAGCATGTACATACACATGAACTTAAATTCACATAAATGCATACAGAGTTCTCAGACTCCAGAGACTTCTTGACTGAATCCACAATTCACTCAATACATTGTGGAAAGGCTGAATGTTAACTGCCTTTCCTTTGCAGGAAAAAAGGTTCACTGACAATAGATGGGCCTTGGAGTTAAATATCAGAAAGGTCAGGATGTGGAAAGGGACTTAGTGAAATGTGAAATGTTGCAGCTTGACAATTTAGAGCAGTTATATTCAGTCTCTAATCCTCAGGTGGCCATTTGTCTCTTTCAGAGTGCCCAGATTTGTCTTGAGTTTTGAGTCTTTTTCTCTTCTTTCTTCTCTCTGTCTGTCTGTTTCTATCTCTCTCAATCTGTTTCCCAGTGCAGAGGTTAAGGAACAGCTTGGGAGGGACACATGAGAGAGAATGATGGAGAATGCAGCTAAAAGGTTAAGGAGGCTGTAATCCTGCAGTAAAGGACAGCCAAAACTCACACTGCGCTTCACCTGCTACCAAAGAAAAAGGAGAACAAAAATAAAATACATTAAAAATAAATAAATATTGTTAAGCTTTCTTTCTGTCTGCCCTTAGCTTGATGCTGGAGAGGGACGTTTAACAGACCCCTAGGAATTCAAGCAACCAATGGCACTGGGATCTTCACTGTTTTACTCGTCTTTTCTCTTTCTTTTTATCCTTTGTAAAAATACAACAAGAAATGTGAAGTAGATGCACACAATGCATGATTTTTTTATAGACATTTCCAAATCTGATTTGCATGTGTTTCATAAGGAGGAAAAGTGCTTCTCAACTCTCAAGGATATGAGCCAAGCGTTTTTGTGAGAAATGCTTGCTGACAAGAAAAGTCCACAGGGTATCTTTAACCTCTTTATCTCTCCAAATGCAGTGACAGGTACATTAATACAAATGTATGACGTGTGTCAAAGCAATGTTCATTTTTTGGGACACCAAATATGACATGCTGATTTTTTTAGGGGCATTTCTCATGCACCCACACATAGACATTTCTGTCAATAAGTCACTCAACTTAAAGGGACATTGTGTAAGAATCACTGCCATCTAATGTTGAATTTGTGTATCGAATAAAAACAAATAATGAACTCTTGCACGCCACCATGTTTAACACGTAAGAACGGTAGCCGCTGTGTATCAAAAAGCCTCGACAACACTGATTAAATCATGTCATTCGTTACTGCAGGGAGTCGATTACTATTATGTTGATTATTGGCCCTGTATGCTCTAAACAACAATAACAACAACAAAACATCCAACAGAGATGTAATTGTGGCTTCGACAAGTCGTCTCCATGCTGTGTATTTATTCTGCTCAGCCACTTGTAGTTTCAAGATGGCCGACTGTCATGGCGCTTCCCTACCGACTGACTGAAACAAATCTAAAATTCTTCACTTATAAGAATGTGCCAGATTATCAGCAGAGGTCATAATACACCAGGGATAACACATTTATAAATGCAGACATTCATTTTGGCAACAGAAAAATGTTACACAATGTCCCTTTAAGGGATGATTTCATCTTAAAATGGTGTCTTTCTCTCTAAATAGGCTTTAGGACTCCGATTCCTTTTTAAGTTTGGTATAAACAAAGAACATAACTGATTGACTGGACTGACTGTGGAAGCTGGACAGCACAGCAGCAGGAGCCCTCTGAATAGTTGAATAGGAACTTCCTGCTCTGGTCACGTCTTGCATCTCAAGTCACTGTGATTGGATCTGCTGACTGGCTACAGTCCTCACTCACTGAAGTCTTAAAATTGGTCCAGATAGATAATCATACTAGATAATAGGTGCATGTTTCTTTTTTCTTGAAACAAACGGTTGTTGTTGGTGCAGAGGGATCTGCTCTGTTTTCAAATCACACAATACAGTTTTTGTTCTTGTTTTCTTGGAAAGTTTTAGCCCCTGTCTGCTCGGCGTACAGATTTCCTCAGCAGCACTCGGGGAGTGGCCCCTCCCTCCCAGAGGCAAGGCTGAGCCGGCCAACCAACAGGATTAGCATGCTTTGTTACTGTCTGCCATGGCCCTGATACAGTCTAACCAGGATTGGGGCTCTTCTGTAGTTTTCTCAGCTCTCTTAACATCTGTAGGTCATGTGGTAAGAGGGAGAAGAAAAAAAAGTCCAGTGTTTCTAGTGGGGTAGTTAGTCTACAGGTTTGCCAAATGATGGGACTTTTTCAGCATTGGCACTGAGCAGCAGAGCACATGGCAGTCTGCTGCCTGTGAAGGCTGCTTGGGAATGATAGTTGAGTGGTTCAAATCAAGCCAAAACGCACAACAGATTCTGCTGCACTTATCTCAAATAGACTCATGATGAGGGATGAATTTAGGAGTTAGGGAGGTCGATCTCAGAGTGTCTCTCAGATGCAGCGTAATATAGAGAGACTAGTGTGAAGGACTATAAGGACAGGTTTTACAAGCAGTTTACAAGCAGTGAAAGTGACATGCTGTAAAATCCTGTGGGAAATAATGTGCATATTATGTAAACAGGCAGCACAGCACACAGTTCGTGCATGTTATCAACAAAATTCCACCTCAGAGAGGGTCTCGTCAAAAGGACGTGATTTTACTGATCTCCTTTAAAATTTCTCAATCAATTTAACAATCTAAACCTCTTATAAACATAAAGACTGACCTCATCTGGGTTTGTCCTCTCAAAAGATTGACCCATCTCGAGCTGATCTAGCTGGCTGAGTCTGTGCTTCGCTGAGTCCCTGCACATCATTACCCTTCTCTTCACTCCATTCACTTTAACTCTGAGAAAATGACTGAGTGATATAACCAAGGCTCCACTGTCTCCAGCTATGTCACCACTTTGTTCCCCTTATACTTGCTGTTAGGCCACTTCACAGGGAGAGAGTAGTGGCCTTCTATGCTGATGCTGCATATCAGATCGCCTACTCATGACCTCAACCACTACCCGCCCAGGCATTTTGAATGGATGATGCCACTGTAGCCGGGTAAAAAAAAAAAAAAAAGAGCTACTGTCTCTGTAAATAACATCATGGCCAGAGTAAGCCTAAAATTGTTTATGAATTAAGACAAATGGTCTGTTGAATCTACTTTGTGAAGATTAGGTACATAACCTTTGCTCTAAATATAAACAAACTATGATGTAGTATACTACATTTTTCTACTGAGTATTATGTTGCTTTTTAGTTTTTTTTTCTTTTCTTTTCCTTTTTTTTTTTTTTTTTNNNGGGCAGTACTGAACATTTTAAAGGCTTTTCCTTCGGGGTAATGGAGGACAATGAGCTTCATCTTTGATATCAGAGCATCAAATGGTTTCCTCGCACAATTCCCAGCAGGACTAATATTCTTGTAAGATGAGAATTAATCCATTTAAACCCAATTCGATAAGTTTATTCTCACTACCCCCCTTAAACATCATATACGTCATTTTGCGTTTA
>JAPMNP010629362.1:0-10265 GCA_029874935.1 Atherina boyeri
TGTAAGATCTAATTAGTTGACCTTACTTAAAAAAAAGTATGCAAACTCGTTGCCTCAAAAAAATTAAGCAAAGTAAGTTTAAAACTACTGAATTAGAAAAGCTTGTTTATTTTAAGTGTGCAGTACTAAATGGAGTAGTACAACTAAATAAGAAAAATTAAGTTCATGTAACTTAATAGCCATGCTTACAATTAACTTAATTTTTGTTGTGTGGACTGCGTGATACAAATTTAACCCCACTTGGAGTGACTAAATACCTACATTTTACTACTCACTCATTTTTATTGAGGTCACTTACATTAAACAGATCAATTTCCTTGCCCTTCTTCTCTCCCTCCAACTTTTATATGTTTAGGCTGTACTCCCTGCAGAAAGGCTGAAGAGCCATATACAGCTAAAGAACCGTGGGTTGTAGGCCTCCTGCTCTAAACCAACAACATACTGACTGAATGCAGATGAGCTACCTCGACTCCCTGTCCTTTTTTCTATCACCTGTCAAGTCTATTGTGGTGTGGTTGCAAAGGACTGTCCGTGATGAAGACCAGTTTTTCTCCAGGTTGTGTTATGGTTTTAGTCTTTTGTGGGTTCACCAGCCTTGTAAATATTGTTTTTCATTTTGTTGGACTCGCTTGAAGTGATGCTGTTCCCCCAGCACACCACAGCATGCATGATGGCACTCGGCACCATGGCCTGGAAGAACTGGATGTATTGATGTGTGACCATCCATCACCTTCAGCAGACATTTAATTTGTTCTAAATTAATTTTGAATTTAACGTTGTGTGTTCAAACATCGACAAATGGACATAACCTGGAGAAAGTTATGCTGCTCAACCACTCCACTCTGTCAGGTTTTCAGACAGAATGTCTCCTTCATGTGTCTTGTGACTCACCAGCACACGTGGCCAAAGACGGAGGCAAATACTGTTTGATACAGGGCTACAGCTAAGTTTTTGAGGGACCTTTACAATTCTTTTTTTTTAGTGATCCATCCTTTATTTCAATGTTGTTGAGAAAATTTTGCACAAACAGGCAATTTATTTTTACAAGTATAATGTAAGAACATGGAGGTTGAGAGATTGGCTGGGGCAGCAAGGCTCTAAAGTAAGAGTGCAGTTGCCCCGTTCAGCCCCCATGTAGATCTGCTCCTGTCTGAGTGATACGAAACGAAAAATTACAGACCTCACATCACTACCCAACAAAGTTTTCCTTGCTCCCCACTACTATGTATTTTAGTTTCTGAATTTAGGGACATTTGTATGAAAACTAGCTTATGACATAGAGCCCTTGAAAGTGTTCAATCCCCAAATCCCCATCTGTAACACAACTGGCAGCTGACACTACAATTTTTCTAAAGCACTATGACCTCTTGTGATTAAATAAGTTGATGTGTTTGTTTGTTTGTGTTTGATGTGCATGAATTGTTTAATTTGTGCTATGTGACATCTTAATCTATTAATCACCAGTAACATATATAGTGTTATTTACACAAGTCACCCTTTACTATGACTCAGAAAGTATTCAAGTAGACCTTGTGGTTAGTTCATTACATGCAGTTCTCAAGTAGATGCCTATAGGCACAGAGCTCAAAGGATTAAAAGAATGTGGGTTACTTGCAACACACGATAACCTTCTCACAGAATTTTATAGTATTCCTGTGAAATATTTGGGGTAGTAATTTCCAAATCTCTGAAAACTATTGAAAATCGTAATATACAGAAAGAATAAAAGAAGGTTAAATCTCTATGGTGGAAGATTTTCCTGAAGTTCAGGAAAGAACCACCCTCTCCACTTTTTGAAAGAAAATTTGCATGTGCAACACTGGTCTTGTTTTTCTCTTGTGAGGCCTTTCTCTTCTTCTCATACGCTTCAAAGACACTTTTTGAAAGTGTGCATGCACAGAAAGCGAAAACTAACCTCGGAAAGAGCACCTACGACAGTATTATGTCAAATTCTCCAGAATGATTGACAATCAGGAGGAACAATCGTCTTGATGATCCACCTGGAAATAAAACATCCTCCGCCATACCTTTAACTCTTGGCTCCAACAACATCTACAGGTACACATTTTTTAATAAATTCTAATCCGGAAACTAAAGGCTCTAATAGGTGTAAATGTGTTCCCTAAGAGGGTGAGATAATACTTGCTTTTAATTAAATATCCATGTTTATCATGCTGCCTCACATACTTTTGGATGTTTGAAGAGTTTTTGAGAACATCCTCAGAAATCAATGTCACACGATCACAAATTGCAATATGCGAGCAATCAGTAGGGGCGGTGTGGAGATCAGTTTGACCAGATGCATTTTTTACTTGCACAGAGTTTACAATTTTGTTTAATACAGTTGGTCCGACGATTAAGAAAAAAAAGTACTTAATCCAATTTATTCAAATTGAGTTATTCCAACATCACTTCTTTATTATAAAAGAAAGTAATCAAATCTCCTAGAAATACTTTCAAGGCATGAACAGTTTGCTTAAAAACAACAAATAAGTGTAAAGAAAATTGCTTGATATATTTTATTCCATGTCCTCTTTTTCAATTAAAAGTTATATTAAAATATCATATCGAACCGTAATTTTTTTCAAGAAAAAGATGCATTAAGGCTTATATTAAAAAAATAATAAATTAGAAAATTGCTTATCAACGTTTTAACTGTTCATACTGGCTAAATTAGGCTCAGACCTAAGCTGTGCATGCAGTTGTTGATCTAGATCATTTTACATGGGGTGGCAAGGGAGTGGCAAAAGGTCTAAGCAGGGTTGCATTTGACATCCTCACTGCAGTATGTGAAAATCCCCTATACGTAAATAGGGTTAAAAAAAAATCGACCAAAACCCTATAAAACTATTTACTGTATTACTATCCTTTCTAAGAAAGACAAAACAACATTTTCGTCATAAACGAATAAGGATTATTCAAAGTAAGTACAGGAAGAAAGAACTTAAATGAGGACTGATATCAGCCATCTCTTTCAGTGGAACTGAAGATTAATTTGGTGTGCAGCAAAACATCTCAGAAACATATCCAGATTGCTTTTGCAGTTAATACTGTTTCTCAATACTGAGGACGACTACTGTAGATCCACTTTCTAATTTTATTTTCATTGTGGTTTTGTAACTTGCAACCATTGATATTTGAAAAGTATTACACTACCATGAGAAACCTCCAACAATTTGAAACTAGAAATTATTCATGAAATTAAATCAAACTCTATCTATATAGCACTTTCAACAAAAGCAGCACAAAAAGCTTTACAAAATACAAATAATTTTTCAATATTTCAAAACATTCACACACACAAGTAAAAAAAAAAACACACATGCACAAAAGCCATCCAAGCAGTTACATTTTGACACCTTCTTCTTATTGTAGCCTATTAGTTATTTTGCCAGTTTCATAGTCATGACACTGCATTCTCCACCTCTGGAAAACTGTCCAAGTTTCAGGTGTTTAGCAACTTTTATCTTTCTCAAGAGTTGATATGATGGCACACTGAAGTAGTGTGTACTGTAAGCAGGTCAGTGTGGAAGTTTAGCAGCAGACAGATCTCTGCTGCCACCTGTTGCCAACTCACATCAGCTCTATGACAATAAGTGCCCACTAAAAAAAAAAGAAAAAAAAAGATTGAGAACATTATAAAACATACAGATACCTGCTACAAAATACTGTAGATCTGGGTAAGTTAATTCATTTAGTGCTTTTGTGCAGTGTTCAGTTGGTTTTGTTTGAACTACCCACATGACAAATTTAGCCGAATTTACAATATGGAGACCTAAAACCCCCAAAATTTATAAGAAAAACAAGAAATTAACAAAAAAAGGTTCTCCTGAACAATCAATGTCATCAGCTCCATTTAAATGGATCACAGTGTAATTAGAATATTCGTCCAATTACAAAAAATCCTCATGTACAGTGTTTTAAACACATCAGTTAGATCACTCACTCAATCAAGCTCAACTAGAACTAACCATATAATCCAGCTTTCTGACTCTGGTTGTGGCTTTTTCTTCCCGATTGTTAATTTGCAAGGGTTAGTTACATGGAAGCAGCTAAAACAGAACTGGTCAGTCATGGAAACTTTGGTTTTTTTCTGTTGGAAAGCTTATAAGAAATTGAGAACCATTGAACGCCCTTATTTTAAGGAGTTCCATTCCTAGTCATTAAGTACAATTGGTCATGCAATCAATCCACCGATTGCATTGATTTCAGTCCATGCATACACTTCCTTTTGAGTCACTTATTAAAATAATGTAACTGAAATTAGCAAATATTTGGCCATGGAAACAGCTGCTGAATTAATGAGCTCACAAAATGACAGATATTAACTAGCAATTCTTTTGATTAACTATCCATCATTTAAGACATGTAAAAGCTAAATTACCTAAATTATTTGTGACACACCCTCCATGTGCATTGCTATTCCTCGTCTCATCACAACAGAGTGATTATGATCATATCATTTGGTGAAAATAAAGAAGATATCACCTTGGTTTTTAGGAAAGCATTGTGTACATTTTTCAAAAATACTTAGCCAACATAATTAAAATAATGTAGACTGACCACCAAATATAACATACTGTAAAGTGGAGCCCTAAACGGGCTGACCACATTAGCATCCACTAGGTGGCGGATTTGCCATGTAAATACCCTGGTAATCACTGTTATGGAGGATGCCATATAATTGTGATCAGATAAAATATTTATTTTGTGTCGAAAAATTTTAACATCAGTGCTGATAAGATATAATCATTTAATAAACACTGTTATTTCTTTAATCTACATGTCAAACTGAATGCTAAATGTTCTAATCATTTCATTTCAGCAATTGCTAACTGCTCTTTAGTTTATTGACAGGCTTGACAACACATACTATAAGCTTCAATCCTATCCATTCAATCAATAGCACTACTCCAGTTATACAACTCTGACATCATACAAAGACATAGAAAAGCACTGCTGAGGATATTATTCTTTCCCAATTTCAGGCATCTCTGGATAAAACAACATGGCATTACCAAATTGTGCTTCTTATATTCCATGATGAGCCTCAGATGCATATAATTATTTCTTTATTGTATAAAATAGAAAAAAAACATCTGAGAGGATTTCAAAGCATTTTGTAGGGTCTTCTGTGAAGTTGCGAGGCAGGAGGAGATGATGGATAAAAGATGGCCTTTGGGGATGCTACCCCAGAGACAGGATGCACACAGAGCCATTGTCTCATCAGGCTTAGTATGCAGCTCCCTTTGCTCCATCACCATGGCTAGGGCTTAAATCAATTCAGTATGGTGGCTGGTGGGGGGGCAAGCTACATTGCAATGTTATGGCTCAGTGCTTTGCTTAAAGGTGAATGTGTGACAAACCCAGCAGGTTCAGTGATGACTGCTTTGTAGAAGACGTTTCAAAAGAGCGATCACCGAAGCAGCGCCAGGGTGATCAGAATAACAAATATATCTAGAAAATGTTTATTAATAAAAATATATCTAACACAAAGTCTGGTTGGTGTTGTGACTGATGAGTGACAGTAGAGGGGTTATCGAGGGCTCTCACTCCATGTTCGACCTTGATACGAGATACAGGGCTGCAGTCTCAGACAGTGAGGCAGGTCTGATGCCAAAGTTGGCCTGACACCGTCTGGCACTCACCTCGTTATCTGTGTGAGAGTGTATTTATGTGAGCTGCTGGCCGGAGAGAGATGGAATACTGCAACCATCATCTGTTGTCATATGAATCATGCTGGAGCCCAGGAGGTGAGACTGTGCCATGGCTCCTCTTTCCATCTGCTGTGCTTAAGACTCGCTGATTGATGCTTGTAAACCAAGGGAGCTCCATAATTTGGTCGATGATGAGTTCCCAGTTTGTGTATTTAGGGTTAAAATCAGTGTTTCTTTTTTACCTTAAAAAGAGAAACCACTGTCTCATACAGAACTCTGAAAGTCACTTGCCACAAACAATATGAAACAATAGATTGGCAGAACAAATTAAAGCACAGAACATTAAAGATTAATCATTTTAGTCTTTATTTAATGTTATCTGAAGCAGAAAATCCAAGCCATATATACATAGACTTTACCTGCTGCTCCTCTCTGCTGCAATAGCATGATTGACAGTAGAAGCCTGTTCTTCAAGTAAAGGATGGGCCAAGGCCAAACAGTTGATCTGGTTTGGTTTGTTGATTTTGAGAGCTTTTCACATTGTGTGAACATTATGTCTCCTGATGTCTGTCTGGTGTAGTATTGCTGCCCTTCAGGGAAGGCAGTAGGTTGTATAGTTATCTCCTGATTGGGCAAAATCACTACCCTGAAACCACACAACCTACTACCTCACCCCGTACGAACATCAGAAAAGTCCTACAGTACATGGAGGAAAATGTAGCATTATGGTGGAGCGAAATACTGTGTAAATGAAAACATACCACCTCATTCACTTATGCACATTCTTTGACAATAACCACTCATTAACTCTTGGAGTCGAGCTTTAATTTGTGCAATACATGTCACAAAAGTAGTTTAATGGGTGCAAAGAAGGGAAGAGGCAAGAGAGCAAGAAGTTCCAGCAGTATACAAATATGATGAAATATTAACAAAATATTCAAATGACGGCTTCTGTCCGGTCAGTGGGTAAACACATGCTTTCCGGTGTTGACCTGGATCCAGAAGCTCCAAAAAATGGCCTCTGAAGACATTACAGCCACTTCAGGAAAGACAGTAAGTTGTATAGTTATCTGACAGGAAGGGTATCACCCTAAAACTATACAACCTACTACCTCACCCCAAAGGACAGTCTTTGAATACAAAGTCCTTTCAGGTCCCCGTTCATGCCTGTAATCCGCTTTGGCACACCTCACTGAATGCAAAACAGCAGTTATGATTCACAGAAACACAAATACACATGCTACTCTGCAGCTGGGACACCTCACCGCTTCGAAAGGAGTCCGTGTGCAAAGAGCACAAAGTGACAACAGGGTCTCTGAGTTCATGACTCTTGCTGAAGGGAGATTCAAATGATCCGACCAGGAGCTCATGTCCCAAACAAATTGCATGGCCAAGATATTTCCATATTCAAACACAACCTATAAATATCTTATATTGTTATATAACAGTTTAACCTCAAAACTACCAAAAAGCGAGATTGCATTCACAAAATATCATCGACAGTTTGCAGTGCTTAGAGTTTAGCGGTGAAAGGAGGGTGATGGGGAGATTTTACAAACATAAAGGCAAAACAGATTTTTTTATATTGAATATTAAAATTTCATAAAATCTCATCCAATTTTATTTCATTTTATATAAAATTTCATTGGATGTCAAAAATCTAATATTTCATATTTTCATGATCAAATCAAAATGAGTCATTTCACTTTAAATTCTATAAAACTTTTCTCAAAAGCTAGAGATAATCAATAAAAAACAACATAAAGTAAACTGTAGTTTAACACTGAACACACAGCTACTTTGGGTCTGAGGCAAGAGTGTTACCATTACCAACCAGTTTTTTGAGTGGGCAAGCTCAAGCTAGCTCCAATCCTGGCCCACATGTGTGGAGCAGAGGGCCACAGCTGCTCCCTCTGTTAATGCTTCTCACCTGCTCTGCAACATGCAAAAAGAGGGGGAGGGGGGATGGGTGGGCAGGTGGGTGGGGTGACTGGCCTCTCGCCTCCTCCCTCCACCACGGTTTCAGCAGCACATCAGGTACTCTTCATCTAAAAAACACAAGAGGGAAAATGTGTTACTTCTGCGACATAGGAAATAGAGAAATACGTCAACATGATGACTTTCAGATTTGATGTGAATGAGATCAATAGAACACACTCCAGCTGATCGTTTTTACAGGACAGATTGGATTAATTTATTTTAGCAAAAAAAGCTGTCCAAGATTTCTCACAGATTGAGTTTATGTCTATTTCCACTATATTCTAGACTATGCTTACATTTTTCTGTCATTTGATAAAACCGCACCATTCTGCTTGTCCACTTGTCACTAAGTTTGATGTGCCCATGTCATATGAGGATAGTCTTCTTCGTCAGCATGTGCGTCTAGAGTTATAATACCTCTATGTGAGGGCACAAATGTAACAGCAATGCACATTACGGAACGGTATGTCTTGAGCTGAGAGGCCCCATTGTGTCGGCTCAGTAGTGAGTCTAAGGCCCTCTGCATTATTCAACGCTGCCTTACTTAACACCATAGTGCTGTGGATTGTAAGTATGCACAGGCACACCCCCATACAGGGTAACAGACACACTAGTAGTCCACTGACATTTTGCTGACACAAATTAAATCTGCAGTATGTACTCACCTACAATAAATGTACAAACAGAGATACACAGACAGGCTGCGGTGTAAGAATTTAATCAACTTAAAATACATTTTGTTTAAAGGAAAAGTACCACTTTTTTAAAACTGGACCTTATTTATAGCACGAAACATGTTCATAAACTCACCCGAACAATTTTGGAGTAATTTGAAGTCTATCGAGAGATATTTAGATCCATCCTGCCAGTGTTGTCAGGGCAACGGTTGGATGTTGTATGGTTTTGGATGACAGCAAAGCCGCTCTGAAGGCACAGAGGGATAGTACAGCAATTAATAACTAAACACTGGTGAAATGAAAGCGTTTTGTGGCAGATGATGTCTTATTTAGAGGCAAATGACATTGCCCCGACCACTTCCATTGAAATGATATGCTATGCCAGCACGGTGGATCTAAATATATCTCCTGACAGACTTCAAATAACGAGTTTATGAACATATTTCATGCTCTAAATAATGTCCAGGTTAAAAAAAAAAGTAATTTTCCTTTAAGGGGAATCTTATCAAAATGAGACAAAAATCATTTTTATTTATTTTTTTTACTTTGAAAAGGGCTGGAAGCATTAGGTTTTGGAGAAAAATTGAGCTTTAGGTAAAGCTGCATTACACAAGCCCTTTTTAAGCATTAATATGCAATGAGTTTAAGTTCGTAAACAGTAGCAACGTATAAATAAAACTGTCTGTTAGACTGAGTAAATCCATGCTTGTTCTGCAGTCCTGCAAAACACCCCTCGGTATGAGGCCCTGACTTCTTAAGGCAGGGTCAAGGCACACTGTCCTGTCAGTGTGCTGACTGGATGTTCTTCAATCTAATATAGTATATGGCTCTGGGGTCCTGACCAATAGAATGCATGTCCAGGAAAGCTATTGCTTTCAAGTGAAGCCAGTTGCTATCATCCAGTGACAGGGAGATATTCACACTCACACACGTACAAATTCACATACTGCAGAGGACTGATATGTAACACATGCACACATTGACACACACAAGCCTTTACCCTTGTGTACACTCGTTAGGCCTTTTTGTACAGTTATGCAATACAATCTAAAAACACCTCTCTTATTGAGAGGTTGTCCCCCCTTTAAAGTTCAGCCTTCTTAAAAGTGTGCTAACTCAGCAAGCATTCCTTCACTTGAAAGCAAAGCGTCTGTAACCGATACGCCACGCAGGACTCACACCTCCATTAGCTGTTTAGAGGAGGCTGTGGTGCAAAGTCCTGCTTTCTGCACCTCATCGTCTCATAATGTCAGCAAACATGGATGGACACTGTGGGGCATGCACATGAGTGCATAAAAGACTCTCAGCTTCAAATACACGAACACATACACCCACACAAGTTTTGGAAAAAAATACACTCCTGGGGCGAACGAGGCAAAACATGATATTCATTTACGTCATCTCATTTTCACACAGTGTTCACAGTAGAGGCATACACTTCTCAAAAAGTCAGTTGAATTCAATCATACTTGAATCTAAAGTGCTAGAATGCCCATTAATCGATACGGAAGCAGAGTTTGACTGTTGTGATAGTAAGGTGGAGTAATGTAACCTTGTAACTTGATCTCAGGGGTTCGAGCCATCTGTGGTCAGTCAGTGGGTGGATAATTCAGAAAAAGAAAGCTTTTACACAATCTGCAACCTCAAGTCTTTGTTCCACTACATTTCTGCCATCCATCATGTTATAACGTCAGCCATTCTGATTCAATCGTTTGTTTGGTGTTGCACATAATTTGCAGGGTTGTGTGTTTGAATATAGTTTCCATTAATCTATTTATTTATTGTTTTGTTCATTAAAGTCTGCTGGGATGTCTGCAAAGTGGCACCCCATTGGCTCTGGAAACAACACAGGTCCAAAAGCTACAACCAACACAGTACCTACTAGGGGTGGGAAAAAAAATCGATTCACATAAGAATCGAATCTCTATGTTTAACGATTTTTGAATCGATT
>JAPMNP010629383.1:0-12618 GCA_029874935.1 Atherina boyeri
GCATTAACATGGCATGCAGAAATTGTTACGCATAAATGAAAAAAATGATAAGCCCCAAACAATATACATTATATTTACCTGTCTAATCATGTATTTTGCAATGCGTAGACATAACTGTGGTCATTAATTGCACCCTAAACGGGTAATATTTGTCAATCAAGGATGAGAAGGCAATAGAGAAAGTAAGGAGTTGTGAGTGAGAGCAGGAAAGTACCATGACTGACAAAGTTGTACAAGTCTCATACTTGAGTGTCACAAAGATTCTTGCATCAGCGTCCTCAACACTAACAAGACATGAAAGGATATATCATTGCGTAGGAAGACACATGGAGACATAGAACATCTGATAAATAATTCTGACGTTGACCTATGAAGCCATTTCATGTTTTGCTAAAGTTGTTGGATGAAAGCCAGCAAGGACCATGTTTACCTGTAGTTATCACAGTTTATCTGTTTAAATTAGTTGTCTCCAATGAAGGTTAGTAAAACTACCTGCTGTAAAACAGATGCTCAAAAGGAAGGACTCGAGGAGTTTGCATGTTCTCCCCGTGTTCCCTTGGGTAGCTAATGTGAGCTACTCCCACAAAAACATGCACCAGTCCTGGGGCCTCATTTATAAAGCTGTCACACATACAAAAACTGCTGTACGCCATTTATAATCAACTTTTGGGATTTATAAAAACCAAACTTGCTGGGAAAATTCACTAAATCTACGGCAACTCTGACCCTGGTGTACGCTGGAAATGTGGAGAAACGGCAAAACCAACGGCAGAAGAATAAAACCAAAGAAATGATGAGAAATAGGAGACATTTGGGCAAAATCACACTTTACCTTTCACATAAACTGTTATATATTAAAGTAATTTGCAAAAATTAATATGAAGCATATTTCATATCGGGCGCTGGCAGTGCATGTGCTCACACACTTTCAAAAACAAAAACAATCAGGATTTACAACAGAAACAGAGATGCATTTTATTGAATAATAACCTCAACCATTAAAATATGTTTGGTCATTGTGATACAAAACCCACGTGTTGTTATTAAATCCATTAACAGCTGAATAATGAGGTGGACAGAACGCTGTCATACAGATTACGTTCTGTATTAATAGTCAATAACAATAACCTGATCATCGTGTAAAAGTGCTCAATAGTTAGACTACAATCAAGGTTTCCCCCACCTGCTGCTGTTCAGTAAAATAAATTATAGCTGGATATAAAAAGGGACGCACGTAAAGACGCATGCCCGGCACTGCTGGAGGATGTGGCAGCTGCTCGCTCCTTCTCCCAACCCGCAGAGGGCACAGAAACAAATGTGCGCCGCAGCCAGACGGGGCTGTCATGTAGCGGGCCATCAGGCTGCTGAAGGGAAGGTGGGGGTGGCTCGATGAACCTGTTTGCACATGCCCTCACTATCTTACACACCACACATGAACTGTGCTGCTACATGAAGGAGAAAGTGCTGCGACCACCAGCAGCTGATGTTCAGACCCCCTCCCTTGTGCCTAAACCAAACGCTGCAGCTAGAACTAAAACTGATGTAACATATAGGAGGTAGAGAAATACATTTTCATCTAATCAGAAGTTCTTTATGTGTTTATTGGCGTCCATCTTCCTCTACCCCCCCCCATGGAGAGCAATGCGCTTACTTTGCCTCCAAATTAATGTATGACCACTTCAGTTCAATCGCTCTTGTCATTATATTTAAAAATAGATAAATAAAAATAACCTCCAGTGCTCCACTGACACGGCGTTGACTTCATCTGCCACTCCTTGAACCTGTCTGGAATTAATGACGCTCCAGCTGTGCCCACCAGATAAACCTTTTTATGTTTTGCAACATGATCCATCATGATCACTTGCATTCGGAAAACTCTGCTTCTTTGCTCTTTTCCCCTTTCCAGCCATCATGGAAATGATATGGATGAATATTTATCATGGGCGTGCACTTGACCTTTTATAGCCATCATATGGGCGGGGCAAGGCGTTCCCCCAGGTGCACCAACTTTAGAGTTGATTCGGATTTATAAACGGATACAGGCGTGGGACGTACGTGCGCACTGTTATAAATTGGAAAGTTTTTATGCGCCGGACTTCCTGTTTTCCGTACAAAGGATAAAAAAAAGGGAAGGACTTGATAGTGACTGTCAACTGTCCACCCAGCTGACCTCCAAGAATTAATTAACTTTGATGCACTTAGATGCACAAAGCATCACTCCACCAGTAATTTCCAAAGAAAACTAATAATAAGTAATCATAACGAAACTAATGACATCCCTCAGAAAGGCATAATTTTGTAAGAGGCACCATAAAATGGTTAATAAAATAAATAATTTGGCAGAATAATATACCGATCATAATAATATCAGGAAATGTTAAATCAAAGAAAACCTATTTAAATCCAGGATTTATTGGAGCCCTTTCTATGTCAAGGCCCTTGTAACTTGATTCCATTGCTGCTCTCATTACAATATCCTTGCTTCACACTGTCAGATTACCATTACAGAAAGGTCAGGGCCTAAGAAGAAGAAGAAAAAAAACATAGTCACTACAAGCTAATTAGCTGTGTAACTGATGCAAATTAATAAATTATTACCGACACCAATTAGTTATATGGCACCAAATGGTGATTTGTGGTCACTGCTTTCTAAAGGTCAATTTGTGGTGAAAAGTAGTTATTAGGTCTTTTTTATTCCTGCTTCTTCTAAAGTTGTCTAATTTCGTTTTACCTTTATTGGGTTAGATTCAGAATTGAGTACTTGAGCTGAGTGAAATCAATACACCAGAGCTGTTGTTAAGCGCCACTCCAGCAGATACCTAAACGAGAGTTAACAAAACAGAGGTGACAGTGCTGAGGTTGAGGCCTCTTATGTTTTAATGATGGAGTGTTTGCTGTGGGAAATAGCTTACCCAAATATTAATCTGTTCCAAGAATTATCATGTAATGGTTGGGAGAATGGAGACATTATGACAGGCTAATGGGAGATCTGTGAGACTAACTCATCAATAGTAAATGTGTTTCTAACATTTACAAATAATGCATTACTTCATTTGGCACCTTTTAATCAGAGCCATAAGCTGCATGATATTAAAACAGAAGTCTCATTCACTATTGCTTTGAAATAAACGCTTAAATGAGCATGCTCAATGCTATATCTTTTCGTTTAACATGCCACAACTAGCTAATTAGCAGAAATCCAAAAATGAAAATAGGCCCAAGTGGATGCCAGTTCTGATAGAATTCTTGCATGACTATAACTTCATTCTTAAAAATTCATTTTCAAAACTTCTTGGTGATCTATCTAGCCCGGGTTGTCAGGAAAGTCCAAGTCCCGTCTGTGATTTAGCGACGCTGCCATGTTTTCCACTGACTTTTGACGTTATGCTCTCTTGCTCTTGTTTTTCTTTAAGATAAACTTAAAAAATATAAAGCTCAGTGGGGTTACTGTATGTGGATTGTTATGAGGAATATTTTTCTCACTTGAACAGCCTTGTCTTCTGCACCACAAAATGCTGCTACTTTTTTTTTTTTCTTTTTTTTTTAAACTAGGTTCTGGGCATACCCAGCCAAAGAGACTCTAATAAATCCAATTCTCAGCCTGTCAGAGTGTAAACAAAAGGAATTTCATGATCTACTGAGACAATATACAGAAGAATCAAAATCAATGTGCACAAGCAGAGAAACAGAGAATAATCTTTCATCTGTTTTATGTCCAGTTTGGAGAAGGGAAAAAAAAAAAAAAAACGAGGAAAAAAAATACCAGATGTTTTTTTAAAGGATTAGCCAAAAGGTTTTTTTTTGGCAAACCCTGTCCCAGTTTATTTTACATAGTGGTATTACTCAAAACAGAAACACTAATGAAGCTGCGTGTGCTTGGCCAGGTCTGATGGAGTGATAGCAGGAAAGGGACGGTTGTTGGAACACATTCAGTTTTAATGGTGCAAAGAGAGTCAATTGGCTCTGTTAATAATGTGTTTTCCTTTCAAACACTGCAGCACTTAAAAAATAGGGTTTGAAGTCTGGTGTGCACAAGCAGCTCAGTAGGTAAACTTTAACTTTTTTTTATATATAACTAATAAGCAATGCAACACTATTTGCAGTTTGTCAGTAGTCTGCATACTGCTGTGGGAAAAACTAAGCCATCCATCACATCGCCTGGTGGCTTTTTCAGTGATTCATTCATTTTACGTCAGATCCTCCAAATGAGTCAACCTTTCGCTGTTTCTAAAATGAGCTCTTTAGTCTTCATGAAGTCTTTAGCCAGCTTTATTCTTGTGTCCTTTGTGCATATATTTTTTCAACAAAGTAGCACACCTTCTCAGTTAAAGGAGCCATATGTAGGAATTATGTATCATCTTTATTTTAAGTTATCATTAAATGGTGCTATGTTACAAGACGTTAAAAATTATGTACATTTCAAATACTTCTATCACTGACAACCGTAATTTAGAGTAAAGGGGGGTGATGGTGACGTGCTACTGTGTGCCACAGTACCTCCAGTTATTTTCAGGGTGAAGGATGACAATATTTTTTACCTCTTTGTTGACATGTTCCCCAGTTGAGCCAGAAAAACATTGTTCATTTACTGCTGCATCAACAGGAATTTCCACACGTGTCTCTCTTTATTTTTCTATGTTTTTCCGAAAGGGATCTTTATTGACAATTGTTCATTCCAAAACACAGTACCGCACACGTCTCTCCCTGGCATACTTTCACATTCTACTTTCCCTTGCTTGTAAACCTTGACTCTCCGTTAATGGAAAACAAAATCAATTGTTGCTTAAAGATGATCCATGCTGTCGGCGGGTAAAGCTAGCTATGTAAACAGGAACATGAACGTATGTAGTAGCCTATAGACACTGACGTTAGCATTAGCGCCACCAGCTAAACTGGAGTTACTTGGTCGCTTTTCCCTTGCGTCACGTAGATTCTGGGCTTGGGCCCGGTTGACAAAACCTCATCTGACCGGGAAGAGTCTTCAGACCCCTGTGGCGACAATCTGGATCAGCCAGTCTAGTCTAGTCCTTTACATTTGGCTCCTTTAATGGAAGTGCAAAAAGTGGCACACTTAAACTAACTGATATTAGTCCGTTGCATAACCCATAAGGAAACATGAATGGGATGTAGGCTACTATGTTTGCTACCATTCTGATTTTAATTTACATCCAAGCGGCATAATCACAGTCTTGAACTGACACCAGCTTACAGTAACCAGGGTGCATGGGGATAAATTTCTTTTTGGGGGCACAGAGAAAAGCACACATATTCACTTAATCCATCTACAGCGTATTATCCAACCTGTGCAGCTGGAGCAAGCAGCCTCATTGTGTGAACATATTTTTTCTTGTTGCTGTGTTACCAGCCAAGAGGTTAGAGAACCAGGGAAGGAGCAAATTTAAACATTATCCGGCAACATGGTGTTTTGCTGTCTTCTCTCCACTTGATGATAGTGGTGACAGTTAAGTTAAAAAACAAGCACAACACTGATATATAATTATGATGCACTGTATACTGTATAAGCCTCTCTGCATAAATAACTTATTCAAAATAACATGGCTATGTCTAATGATGCCACACACATCATTAACACTGCTGAGCTGTTAACAGATAGCCTACAACACTGTTTACACAGCTAATACTAAAATCCCAGAGGCACCCAGAGCCGCATCCACTGTGCAAGACGGACTGTTTCAAGTCTAATTGGTGGGTGAACAAATATAGATCTGCGTTAAGTAATAACAGCAGGTACCGTTCTTTTTAATGTGCCACAGAATTGCAAAGACTAGCTAATTAACGCAGTTTTATTTCCATACATCATAGAGACCAAAGCAAATGCTGTAATAATGTAAAAATGAAGAAAGCACGGTGAGTTAATGAGTCATGGTTACCTAATGTTAACTGATACAATCAGACAGTTATTAAATTTCATAGAGTTTTAAATGACCTGATCCACAGTTTATTAATCGATTTACAAGATGTACTGTTAAAATAAATGACATTGATGTTTTCTTATTTTATGTCTTGTCCTCAGACCCTGTTATTAGTACCATCAGTGGTAATGCAACTAAATCCTGCATCTCCAAATTAGCTACAAATTATTGAGTTGAGATTGCAGATATGTCAACAACATTTGACTTGAAACTAACATCAGAAATTACAAGCTGGTTAGTCAGGGGAAAGGCATCTTCAACAATACATATTAGCTGACTAAAATGTGATTTGTTCAAATTCGTAAAGTGTTTTCTAAACTGCTAATGATCACATTATTGGAAGCAAACTAGGGATCTCTATGGCATGGACTGAAACCTCGGGAGTGGTGAAATGAAAGTAGATTAAACCTCCCTTTAAGCGGAGAAGAGATTATTCATGCAAACAAATAATCCTTATACTTTCAGCTAATTCATGTGACCCAAAATATTCTCCGGTACAGATAGCTTGCACAGTTCAAACAAAACCTTGTTAATGCTACAAAAAGAAAATCAAAGTGAGATAAAAAAAACCTTCTGTAACAGCCTTTGATTGTGTGTAACAAGATTTCACACAAACTATAAAAGTTTTGGTACTATTTGTAGCTAAGCAGAAGCAAGTCATCAAGATCTGCACATTTATGACATGATAGTGATTGTTTCCCTCAAAGTCTTTCTAAATTTGATCATTTCACAAATATGAAATCACAACAGATTTTGTCATCTACTCAATAGATATTGAAAATACTTTTACTGAAGTATTATCAGCCTGCTTACTGTATTGGGAATAGTCTGAATTTGTCTGCATATTATGTGTGCAGTAGTGGCAAACCATAAAGGATTCAAACCTAGCTGTAAACTACTGTGGTTAAAGCAACACTGCTAAGGTTGTTTTGGTTAAATAACATGAAATTTTAATGCACTGTGTTCTCAAGGATCTCATCACATCTAGTTTCAGCCACAGAAGTAAGCTGTTCTCTGTCTTGTTAAAAGCAGTAAATGTAGGCAGCATGCAAAACATTCAGCAGTAAAGTTGGCAAGATGCCTGTGATTAGTGCAAACTACACAAACAGTGTTCAAGTAGTGGCTCAACACTGCTATTTAAATGACTACAGATACAGTAGTTTGAGCATTTGTCTTTTGAAAAAAATTCAAAGTTGCACTCTCCAGATCTTCCAGTCATCTGAATGCAGTCATTGGAGAAGAACATGGAGATGAAATTAGAGCCTCAGCTACTGGGACACTTCCTGTCATACACAGAGCAATTCCTCCTTTTGTATAAATGAATTAAGGGTGGGAATCTCTTGGTACCTCACGATTCGATTCGATTCCGATTTGATTCTAAAACGATTATCGATGCGATTCTCGATGCATCGATTTTTTTGTGTACATTTCCCTGCGTGATTTTTAAAATTTGAATTTGTTTTTAAAAGTTTGCTACTCCAGAGTTTGCTAATCACTTCCTACTTTTCTGATGATCATTAAAAGAAAATCAACATGTGAATTATCTTTTCTATTTTATTAGAAAAAAAGCTTTAATCATCACAAATATGACTTTCCATGAACATTGCAATATTCAACTATGGGTGGGAATCTCTTGGCACCTCACGATTCGATTCTAAACCGATTATCGATGCATCTGATGAAAGAAAAAAGTTGGTGTTATCCATTTTAGCAATAAAGATTGATGAAAGAAAAAAGTTGGCGAAAACTTCTTTTTTTTTTTTTTAAGGATTTTTTGGGCTCTAGTGGCCTTTTGTATGAAAGTTGCTTGACAGCAAAGGGGACAGAGAGAGCAGGGAATGACACGCAGCAAAGGGTCCCAGGCTGCGAATCGAACCTGGACCTCAGCTACAGGCGAGGATCTGTGGCCTCTGCACATGGGGCGGGCGCCTAACCCACTGCGCCACGCACCACCCCTGATAACTTTTTTAAATTTTTTTATATATATATGATTACTAGCATGGTAAGATAAATCATCATTAGCATGCTAGTTGCCATATGTGCCTCAGCTTTACGCTGCAGCTTCACACGGCATGAGGGACCTCTACTTTCTCCCTGACGAGACGTCACAATAAAAAAAAAATTTAAAACGCAGCAATGCTATGACGGAAAATTTTAGTGGTTTTGAAACCTTGACTTTTTCATACCATGGTATACCTTGAAACCGGTAACCAGCCCATGCCTAGTATAAATTGTTGCTGCCATTAACTTTGTTTTTTTTTTTCTCTTTCTTCTTTTCAAAAGGAGTTATCCTTGGTCTGATGTTGTGTGTGACCCTGTCCTGTCTTTTCAACCCCGGTGGACTGAGACGAAAGGCCGACCTTCCTTCGTCTGGTTCTGTTGGAAGACTGTTCCCATTAAAAGGTAGTTTTTCTCCTCCAATGACACCTGCTGCCCCGTGCTTGCAAAGAGTCAGGGAATGAAGTCTAGCGAAGATTTGATATGGTCTATTGGTTTCCTTACCCAGATAGCTTTTTATATATTCTTAAAACATTTTCAAAATTGCAGTGAAGTGAGATGAGTTTGATTACATTACAATCTATTCTAATTGGGTTGTAATTAATCTAACTGAACGGAAATTTAACTGAATCCAATTTAATCAATTTTTTTAAGTAGTGAGGGTGTGAATTGGTACTACTCAATAAAATGAAATGAGCTGAACTAAATGACAGCACAAAGAGAACTTACTATGCATACAGTATGCTGGGTGACAAGAAACACTGTTACAAATACACGTTAAAGCTTCATGTGTGCCAGATGTATAAATATGCAATGGTGTACAAACATATTAGACAGAACAACAGATGAGACAAACACAAACACACACAGGCACAAAGATTAATGCAGCTTTAAAGCTTAATTCAGCTTTGATTCCTAATGTCTTTCGTCATGTTGGTCATAGTCCCTAAAACACAACAGTCTGTCCTGCAGTTTCAGATTTCCTTACTTTTTAAAGTGGAAAATCACAAAAGGAGATTGTCTTGCCTTTGACATGCACTCACTACGATGATGACAAACACAACTACAATTTCCTGTGTTGAAAAATCTGCGACCTGTTAATTAGAACCGAGTTGCCATGGCAACTCTACTATCCACTTTAGGTATCTCTATTCAGAAGCACAGCAAAGGTGATAGCCAATGAAATAATTATGCAAATTCAGTTCTACATATTTAACACCCACCACACTGCTTGCCTGTGCACCTGAGTAAGCCAAGCGGACTGCATTCTGGCCTTGTCAGACCAGTGGAGAAGAAAAATATCACATGAAGAGTCATTTGTCAGAACAGGTGTTGAGGAAATTGTTTGAAAGTGACAGAAACAGAAAATCAGCACAGAAAGCTATACTGCTTCAGTGGGGGGGCAAAAACAGTAGCTGACAAGAGTCCATTTTGACAGGCCGTATAAAATAGATAAAAAATAAAAAAGAGACTCTAACCACAATCAAGGCTCCCTTGATGTAGGTTGGAGGATGTGAAGGCAAACTAATGAGATAAGAGGAAACCTTATTAGGAACAAAGCCAGTTGAGAGTGTCAGGGGATTGTGTAGTAACTCAGCAAAAATACTGACTCTCCATCTGCAGGTCGAAGCTAGTAAGTGTTTCATTTTTATCCTGATGAAGTGACAACACTTATGTGATACCTGTGCTTTGGAGCCCTGATTAATTTTATTAATTTTGGCTAGCTGCAAGAACAGGAAACAAACCCAAGATAACTCTTTTATGTCAACAGGCGACACACATCTCCCCTCAGTCAACTCAATCTGTAAAGGGTAGCTCTTATCAGCACCCTAACAAATCCTCTTGCAAGGCTGCATTCTGGATACACACCCCTCAGTCATCTCATCATGCATGGCACGCTGCCCCAAGTGTGCCTGCATGACCTGAGGAGCATTCGGAGCAGAGATTAAACGATAAAGCTGAACCAGAAAACAACAATTTGTTCTTCTGGTTGATAAATGGATGGCAAAAAGATATTTTGATGTTCAAAACTGCAGTGCAAGACTTACAGACAAATTCCTTTTACTGTACATTTAAACATTTTCTCAAACAACTTCACATAATGCTGATTAAGCCTATCAGCACCATATAAATCTCTCTCAATTCTGCAGACATACTTAAAGCAATGGATTTTACATAAAGGAACAATGGTTTCCCAAAGCTTAAAGGAGCTCAACATTAACAATGAAGATGGAGTGGGCGAAACAACTACTGTATGAGTATGGCTGAGCCAAAGGTGGAAAATCCTATGAAGTATTCAAAAAAAATTGGGCAAAATATACTCTTTTTTTTCCGAATCACCAGGTTTAATGAACATTCAATATGGTAGTTTTTTGGGGCTTTTTTTTTTGCAATTCTGAAATGAAAAAAACTAACTAGGACAGAAATCATACTTTCGATATTTGTAAGGCAAATCAATCTTACAGACAAATGTTCAAACAATTCCCAGGCTACAGGTTTAACAGAAATATTGTTCATTTGAAGTCAACAAAATATGAGCTCATGAGGTGGCAGGATATTTTCTTCCATTGTTTTTTATTTGCCTCAGGATGTTGGAGAGGTGATGGTGGCATTCACAGTACTTTCCCAAAAGTCAGAGAAGTTGACGGTTTATGTGTGATTACATTCTGATATCTACTTTTCCCCCATGACATGTGGTTCACTGTGTGTTACTATTATTTTTAGAAATGTGTGATCCTTTAAGACTTAATGTTCATTGAAATCAGTTTACTTTTGTTGTTTTTTCTCCTCCACCACCAATACCTAATAGAAAATTGAGTTTAATTGGATTCTAACTCTGTCACAATGAACTGGACTGAAATGGGTTTTTATTGGATTAAATGTGATAGTATTGATTTTGGAGGTTTAAATTTTAATCCAGCGCTTTATCAAATGGAAATTAATATATGTAAAGATACTCATTTATAGCCCAAGCAGTCAAAAAGAAACAGTTATGCATGACTGGTGAAAACCAAACCAGTCCGTACATTTTGTAGATCAAATATCAGCCAAACATTTCTGGCCAGAGAATAAAGCCAGACTTTTTCTTTTGCAACCTGTTATCCAAGCTGTGGGTGTGGCTGAGCTTGGCTCAAACTATATGCATTGAAGTGACTCTCTGCTTGTGTATTACTCTGTGCTGATGTGCCCATGCCGTCATGACTGATCTCTTCCTTTTTCCAATACCTCCTTTTCACAGGAGGACAACCTGCTAATGAATAATTTACACTGCTGCTAACGTCCTCAGATTAGACAGAGAAAATTGTTTCGGGAACACATGAATGTTTAAAGACGAGTCACTCAACCTCTGTGGTGTCTTGAGGGGCCTCACTGGTGTCATTAATTTGTGCCCAAACGGCTATCGGAAGGCTGAAAGCAACATGATGAGCCTCTATGCAAATTTAGTAGAAAAGAAAAAATACAAGGAAAAAAACATTTGATTTGGCGTGAGGAATCATTTGTTTCTGTCTTGATACCTTTCCAGACTGATAAAAATGAGTGAAAAGCTTTGCATTGCAGCACAAAATAGGCTTCTGTCATCTTTAGAGGGAGGGGATGAGGTAAGCGGGTGAGTTTTAAGCCACCTCTTAGCATTGTTGGCAGTGCATCTGCATGTTCTGGCAACATCCCATGTAAGCTCTGCATACAAGGATTCGCTGTGCATGTCCATAAAAACACAAACTTTTTTTTTCCTACTGCCCCAGTGCTGTGCAGGGTATTAATGTTAACATCAGATGAAATGAGAATTGAAATGAGGAAATGAATGTTTCTCGGAATGTTCTCATCCTTCATATCCTGACATTATGTATTCTGTGTCTTGATAATGAATGAAAACATTTGTAAATCATCTGTTAGCGTAGGCCACATTTTATAACCAAAAAGATGAATAAAAATCAGACGTTTCATTCGGGAGGAGAAATACCTTCGTGCAGCGATTTAGCATAAATGTGTGAACAAGAATAAACAATGTAACCCACACTTTTAACTCTACAATAGACCAATGCAGAAACACTTTAAAGGTATTTTTAATCCAGACATGTCGCTTTCATTTACAGGCAGTTTGAATGTAAATGATTTTTCTTTTCTTTTTTTTGGTGAATATTTGACCTTTTAGGGCTTGTTGTCATGGTTTGCTCCTTTAATCACCCTCTGTTGTAAGATATTTTGTGCAACTCTGTCATTGCATTACTCCACCTGCTCTTTAATCAGGCATCACTGGGCGAGGTGATCCAATAAGACAGCATTGCCAGCATTACCTGTTCTCAGCTGCTTTTGAATAGTTTGTATTCTAATGTCCAAATCTGCACGGCTTCTTTTAAACTGGAATTACTCTTCTATGTTTTTTGACGTACTGGAAGACCCCCCCTCAAGCGGTTAATCCTCCCAATAAAGAAGTGTTAATAAGTAAATAAATAAATGTTTTCTTTTTTTTTCTAAATTCTAAATTTTTGTTTTTAATTTTAAATTCTACTTTTTATTCTTGTACTTTTCAATGTTTGTTTGTTTGTTTATTTAAAAGGACAACGGACAGGTACATTAAAAAGATGGCTGCCCCAGATTTAGCACAATGCTAAATACAATTAAAATACATAACAGAATTAATTAAAATACAAGATGCAGACAATATACATTTGTGCAATATACAGTA
>JAPMNP010629418.1:0-10086 GCA_029874935.1 Atherina boyeri
ATGCTGTTGGCTGAGAGACACTTGCTGTCGAGGGGGGCGAGGCAACCAAAGGACAATATTTATGTTTTTAGGACCCGTTAAAAAATATAAAAAGATCATTTTTGGATAAAATATTTATTTTTCTCCAAAATGAAAACTTTTATTCTACATCCATTTAGACGTTCTGTGGGTGTATTATTGTTTTAAAAATATTCTTTTTTATGAAAAAGTTCTATAAATCACCTTTAAAGTACCCTCCTCTGATCCTCTCAGACGCATGGTTGCACTATCGCACCCATCAGTGAACTCTCTTCATTCTTTATTTTGCATGTCGACACAGTCACTGTTCTCTGTCAGGTATTACACGGTAATAACTACTGCTGTTAGGTTATCTACCTGCAGTTTTATGTATGTACGCATGGACATGTACATGAATGTGTGCAAACTTTTTGCGTCATGGTTACTGCGACTCATTCACTCCAACCTGTTTTTCCTCTTTTGGGTCTCTTGAGGATTGTCAGTTCTGCCTTTCGGTGGAAATGTTACTATAGACAGGTGTAGCAGTTGACTGCTTAGTGTTTCTCTTTCATTACTTTCTGCTCTCCTCCTCACCTTCTTTCTTTTTTTGTGTTCACTCTTCAGCTTTCTTTGTTTTCTTCTGTCAGGTCCGGCAATATTATGTAAGGAGCATTTGTAAACGAGCATTAAAAACAAAATAAAATATTATCAAGAGGAGCCTTATATTTATAAAACTCCCCTTGGCAAAGCAAAGCTGCTCGGCAAAACATGGCAGACAGACCACCATTCTGCTTGCTATGATCCTGGACAGGACCAAAAACACCAAAAAAAAACAAAACACGGGTTTATATACCCACACACACAATTAAATTATATATGAACATAAATGTAAATGCATATGAAAGTATTTTTCCTCAGGGTGCTATGCTAACATCTGATCTCTCTCAGTGTAAACTGTTGTTGCTTGTTTTTATTAATTGACTGCAGTGAATTTTAGGACTCAGACCCCAGCGGATGCATGTCAATAATGATCTTTAATGTCAATATATACAGAACTTGAAAGAAAAATAGAATTTTAAAAATCAAATGAAATAAATACAATATCATACAATTTCCACAATGTCTTTTTGAAGAGATATCCATGGAAATATTTCTTTTTAATTCAGCCTCTCTGGTTCGACGGGTTGCGTCCCATCCCCCCCAGAGAAATCCCTACAGCTCCCTCACATGCTCTTCATCTTCATCATCATATACATCTATTCGCATATATATTTATATATATTTTGCAAACAAGACTCTGGTATCACAACCACACTGCTTCACCTTCAGATTCTTGGCATTTCGTTTATCCATCTGCAGCTTATGTAACTTTTCTTTATTTAGTTTAAAACATCGTTAGCGTCACAAAGTAACAGGAGTCAAATGCGGAACTTGAAGGGAAAAGGAGCACAGGTTCTGTCCAAACATGCATTTATGTTCCAGAAAGTGCTGGGAAATGATTCGGATGCTGAGGGACTTTTTAAATCTCTTGTTGTTGTTGTCATTTTTGAGTCTTCAAGAGGAAACAGTCTTCAGTACACCTCAGTCATTATCATCCTGCCAGCACCCTCAACATAAATCATAAGATCACTTTGAAGAAAATAAAAATGGCAGAGAGTAAAAGCAAATCATGAGAAGGAGAGAGAACTTAAGAGGAGGATGGGAGAGAGAAGATGAAGAGCTGTGGGAGAGGGAGGGGCACAGTTTACCAAAGCAGCTTTTAATCAGCCAATCACAGTGAAGGAGAACATCAGCTGGTGTCTTTTCCCCACACGGAGAAGAGAGAATGAAAGGCGAAGAGGGTAAGTGCATATGAAAGCTGTGGAAATAAATACAAGTCCGTCTCCAAGCAGTAACAGATATGTGAGGTTCTGCTCTTCTTCTTTGGCCCACGTCTTCGCATTGCACCTTCGTTCTGTGTCTGTGTGAGCGAGTGTGAGTGAGTGCTGATGCTGGATGTATCAAATAAATATCTGGAAAAGAAAAACAAAAAAAAGGAGGAGGGGGCAGTAGTTTGGACTGGCCAAGACTTGGGTCCGAGTGTGTGCATGCGCATTTGCGTTTGCGTATTTGAGTCTGCGAGAGTGAGGCCAAAACTGGAGGGCGAGTGATGTGTGTCTACATGTCTGTCGAGGTGAGTTTCTTCATGCTGCGTCTCTGGGCTAAACTGGACGCTGCCACGGGCTCCAACACCGGCTGACTCGTCTTCTGACTCAGTGCTGAATAAGTGGCAGCCATGGCTCCCTGAAAAACAACACACGTGAACACAGATTTAGTTTTTCCTTTTTTTCTGTCATTTTGTTGTAGATTTGCTGGTGCGTTGGGGACCGCTGTCCTGTCGTATGATCGCTTGGCTTGGAGAATTGTTCCCCGACTTTAAAACACTGGCTGAAGTGTTCCTGGTAATTGTTGTTTACAGAGCGGCAGCAGGGTTGGAGTTCCGCCAACAGAGCTAAATTAAACAGCCGAGCGACGTCGCCGCTCCAAAGCAAAGATGAAAACCTAATAACCGTGGCTTCAGCAGCAGTTTACCTCGGTGTGTTTGAGCAGACACTTTCAGCCCGAAGTTTGAATTCAGCAGATCGAATGACTCACTTTCAGTTTTTAAACTGTTCATGTTTCCTTTGTAATTGTGTAAATCTGTAAAACCGCATGATAATTTTGCCTGTTTTGGGAATAAAAAGGTCTTGTTTTTTTTTTTTTTTCCCTCATGTTTGTAGTTTGTTCAGATAAAACTTTGCAAACCTAATGCCATGTTCTTTTTAGAGAGGGAAGAGACTTCCTCCTGCAACCTCTCCAAACAATCCTTGTCCAGTCTTTTTTTTATTAGACTGTCGTTAACTTTAACATTTACCAACTTAACTGAGGCCTTTAGAGCTGGGGGGTCAAATTTACGGAACTGTGGGCCAAAACTGAACCTGAAGGCTCAAAGTGGCCGGCCGGATGAATGTGGTAAATGTGAAAATGGTAAATGGTTGGTTTTGCATTTATATAGCGCTTTCCAGCCATATCCCTACAGCCCCAAAGCGCTTTACAATGCTAACTCATTCACCCATTCACACACATTCATACTCCGGTTGACGGCAAAATGACAGAAGACAAACTGTAATTCCTAATGTGTCCATCTGGGGTTGTTCTTTTTTTTTATTTTTAACATTAAAAAAATAATAAAAGAAAAACATTTCCAAGGCAGGGCATAACTTCTGATATCTTTCTGACTTAATAAATGTGACTTAAGCTTGTACGATGAGATGAGTCAGTTCAGAAGGTCAGGATTACTACACACATGTGGAAATGTACATGTATGTACGTTTAAAATAACTTCTAGATCTGGAAAAGTTCCTCTTACAATGCTGAATATGTTTTTTTTCAGTTCCAGACACCTGTGATTCAATGTTTTGTGCTTTTGTAGATCCATTGTGATATGAAAGTTGTAATGAACTTTTAGATATTTTAAACAAATAGATAAAAATATGTATAAAAAAACCACTTAATATATAGAAATGAAAAACATACATCTAAATCAATAAATATGAAAAATATCAAATAAAATATAGTACAAATGATAAAAAAATATATTTCTTATATGGGAAGTTTAAAAGGTATATATAAAATGTTATATAATAATGTACATAATGTTTTCTAAAAGGAAAGTTCATTAAATGTAAACATCTTGTTAATGCACCTGTTCTTTTTTGCACTTAAATGAAAGGAAAAATGTGGGATTACTGTTATTTATTGGTTATCATGTTATTTTCCTGGTCCGGCCCACATGCAGGCCCTGAGCTAAAATTAGTTTGACACCCCTGTAGTCGCTGAGTTGCAGCTCTTGGGGTTTTGGAGGGCATCTGCTAGGATGTCCACACACAAAAAGATACTTCAGTGTTTCCCACTAGTGGATAATCTCTCTTACTGTAGAATGATGGACTCTAAATCAAGCCTGGGCTACAAAACAATCCCACAATTAGATCAAAATTAAATCTGTATCAGAAAAATGAATAAATGAGCATATCGAGCCACTGCAGTCAAATAGCTGGTTGCTAACTGCTAAATAAACCCAAAAGAGGAGGAAAAAATACATGAACCTGCCAGCAGACAGAACGTAGGAGAGGATGAGTGTAGCTGATCATCGTCTCCTCAAACTGTCAAAACAGTTGGCGAAAAAAGGTCCAAATACAAATCAGTAATACAGGCGTAGTTTGGATTCAGTAAAATGATGAACAGATTAACACAATGTGCGGACTTTATCATCGTTTGATGAAAAGTGTAACCTCTGTTACTACACTGGAACTCATGCAACTCGCTACAGAAGTTGTGTGAAGTCATCAGCAGTGACATGACAAATGAAGCACATTATTTTTAATTATAGCTGCTTTCACATCTCCTCAAAAGGAAGAAACACTCTGGTCCCTCATGAAGAATAAAAGCCCGCTTAAAGTAAACTGAAGTCAGAATAAGAGATTAGATCTGGGCCATCTGACCACGGCGATTGGCTCGGTCTGGTTGGAAGACGTCGGCTTCCTGATTGAAAGCTCAGATGAGTGGGGGCGAGGTGGTGGAGGGAGGTGATGGTGACGTGTTATTGTACGCCACAGTGCCGCCAGTTATTTTCAGGGAAAAGGACGACAATAGTGCTTATCAATAGTTAAGAATTGTTGACATGTTCCCCAGTTGAGCCAGTAAAACATTGTTCATTTGCAGCCGCATCAACATGAATTTCTGCAAGCATCTCTCTTTTTTCTTTTCAAAAGTGATCTTTATTGATAATTGTTCATTACAAAACAGACAGTACCGCACGTCTCTTCCTGGCATACTTTTGAATTCTATTCTCGTTGCTTGTAAACCTCGACTCTCCGTTAATTGCAAATAAATCAATTGTTGCTGAAAGATGATCCATGCTGTCGGCGGGTAAAGTTAGCATGTAAACAGGAACGTAAGTAGTAGTCTATAGACTCTGAAGTTAGCATTAGCGCCACCAGCTAAACTGGAGTTACTTGGGCGCTTTGTCACATAGGTTTTGGGCCCGGTTGATAAAACCTCGTCTGACCGGGGAGAGTCTTCGGACCCCGGTGGCGACGGTCTAGATCGGCCGGTCTAGTTAATTTAAAGAAAACTCATGAGACCGCGCCTTTGGTGGCTATACAACTTTTAGGTCTATCAGATCAGATCTTTTTTTCAGTTTCTTCACTTTGAATAAGAGAAGATAAGGTGGGTCAGGCCCACGGTTGCCATTTTGTCCAGGCGGCTGCAGACGGGACCACTCAGCTGGGAGGGTTCGACCCAGCATGGGGAGCGGTGGGAGGTTTATTTTTATTGTGACCTTTTTTAGTCTTCAAATGGAGCAAAGGTTTCTAACGGCAGCGTACACTACCTGCTGACATTATTGTTAGTATCTGATCTCTACAACCAAAATTAATCGGTCACCTAGCAACTGTTTTCTCAGCACTTACTTGAACACAAAACAAGATGAAGCATTCATTCAATCTGAGTATGTGGCAAGATGAGTAAGAGTAACGTCAGCGTCTGTTATGCAGGACCTGGTTTTAGCAATAGATGAATCATCAAATGCTTGTTATTCATCATTGTTGTGTAATTATGCAAATCTCTGCTTAAAAAAGCTGAAATAAGCATCACTACCCATGACTATAACACATTGGTTGAGTCTTTACGACATGATTACTAATGCTTCGGAGTATTTCTGACTGTTGGTGAGCAGGATGCAGCGTGTAGACTCACCTTGACGAGATGTGGTGCATCGTGGCGTGTGAGCTGGAAGTGTGGTAGTGTATCTCGGCACGTGATCCAGGAATGCTTTAGAACCTGCTCTGCTGTGTATCGCTGGTGAGGGTCTACATGGAGCATATGGGACAGCAAGTCCTGCAACATGAACGGCATATCTGGTCAGAAACGTGAGGAGAGGCATTCACACCGGTGCAGTTCAACAACCCTGCTCCACTTTCACGGCTAGAACGGTTTGTTTGGAGTAGCCGGAACTAGGCCTGTCAAAATAAACGATAAAATCAATAAATCGCGCGCCAAGTAAAAATTAAGGTCGATAAGTTTGACAGCCGCGATAAGTTCTATTTCTGCGCACGTGTGTTTGTTTTCTTCATCTCTCCTCTCTGAAAGACGGGTGATAAAACAACTATCGGATCCGGTGCTCGTCTGAGCCCTCTCTCCCTCTCTCTCTCTGTCGGTTACCTGGCAACGCATGGTCTCCTCGAGTGTAGTGCCAGAGCCAATCGGAGCAGAGGCATAGTTCAAATTTTGGATTTTTTCATTTTGTCTTCTTAATGAAAAATTTGGCTGATTTTTTTCTCAAAAGACAAGGAGCAGAGGCATGTAATGTGATAGCCAGAGCCTTCATATACTCAGGGTCGTGACACGTCCCCTGATTCCCGCGTATAAAAAAAATTGCGACACACTTCCGGGTTACTGCAGACTCCAGTAGTTCCAGAAAACCAGATCAGACGCAATCAGCGCCGATGCAATCCGGTCGTCTTTACAGGTAAATAGATGCAAAATCAGTTTTAAAAGTCACGAAAATGCATTTAAATTCTGTCGGAGGTCATATATTAATGTTTAATCTCTCTGTTTAGCGTGACAAGTTTTTATTTAGAATATTTTGCCTTTGTAAGTTATAGGCTAGCTATTGTCGTTTTACAATTTGCATTTTGTCTTCCAAGTGCATTTTTGGTTAACAGACTGAGTTCATCTAAATGTCTTCCAGTCTCAGCGTTTAATGTTCTAAAGAAATTAATATTTATTGTTCTTTGAAATGGCTTATTTGTCATTTTTATGCTATTAGGCCTCAAAATGACGATGTCATAATTTATCCCAATAATTTCTAGGACAATTTATCATCCAGGAAAATTTGTTATCGCGAAGGGCCTGGCGTGAACGCTCATTTGAACTCTGGTGCGGAACAAAGGAGTAAACTCTGGTCCGCTTAAAAACAGAGGGTCTCAGTTCACCTGTAAGGCCATGTTCACACTCACTGATTCACACTAAATGTTAATTTCTATCTGCCAGAGAAAAACTAATCAGCATCTAGTTCGTGTCCACATACCGACTTGAGTCGCATTCACACCCGTCGGTCAGATGGTGACTCGGTCTCGGGATTGGTGTGGACTCGTTTAAGAACGGAGTTTGGTAAACGAAATGACATCAGAAAGAATACCTTAGTACTAAAAAAAGAAGCTACATGAAAGTTTATTTCACAGGGTTTGGCCTTTGTTGAAAAAAAAAAGAAAAAAAGAATTGGATGATTTTTTTCATTGTGCTGCACTGATTTCCTCTTTTGTGACAAGATATATATATATATATATATAAAAAAGATGAGTAGCTTAAGACTTGTGCACAGAAGTTCACATGTATTACAATCACATTACAGGAGACGTTGATTTGGAGACCAGGGATTGGATTACATCATTAACAAACAGTAGGGGGAAAAGCTCAGAGGCCAATTCTACTAAAAGGCTTGTGTGTGTACCTTTGAGGTGTCTGATACAGTATCCCAGTTGCCACCCGTTAAAGAGAACTTTCCAGATCCTATTCGGAGAAGAATCTCTTCTGGTGTATCATTCGGCCCATTAGCGAACGGCGTGTACCTGAAATAGAGGAAAATTAAAGATTGGGAACAGGGCTGCACCATAGATTTAAAAAAATGTATCTTCATCGCGGTATTAGCCTGCAGGATATACATACTGCAACAACTGCCTACACTGCGATAGATAGTGGTCCCTATATGTATTTTAAGGAAGTGATGTGACGCTGTTCTGTGTGCATCAATGGCGGCTCTACTTGGGCTCTTCCCGGATGCTCCATGTAGATCCTAACGGAGATGGAGTGAGAGTTTTTATGGTGGAAGGTAGCGAGAAGGGAGACGAAAATGTGGATGCAAAAGAACTCGAGGCTAAAAAGAAAAAACATGTCGGCTTTTTGGAATTATTTTGGTTACAAGAGAGATGAAACACTCTTGTGCCAACCACCAGGAAAACATGTTGAATGTCCGCTGCCACCTACAGGATAACCACAAGGAGACAAATCCAGCAGCTATTTTGTGTGTTGCATTGTCTTACGGCGCCGCCATTACTGCACGTCCCAATTATCTTTTATCTGCCGGCATGTACAGCAGCTCGGACATCTGGACTGATGACTTTAGACAGTAAAGGCATCTTATCTGGTGAAATCAAAGTGATTCTGTTTTTGATATAAGTTAGGGATCAGTGCATTAATGTTAACTATAGCCACGTTTACATGGAGAGATTTTTTTCTTTCCGATTGGAAACTTTCAGGTCACATCAGGTCAGAGCATGCGCTGAAAGAACACCATGACAACTGTCTGTATGACTGTCTACATGTTACAACCATTGACTGTGTAATATATGAGCTTCCACCTTGTTTGTTCAATATAGAATTGAAGCTAAATGGGAGGTTCCCACTATTGCCATCTTGGCAGCGTTACAGGTCTCGTCACTCCTGGAAAATACAAAAATAGGCAAAGAGGTGGAGCTGCAAGTGGGAAAGCGAATGATTGACGGCTAAAAACCAAGGTTGTGCTTCTCTGCTCCCCTCTGCCTCTCCTTTCCGCTGGATTTCACCGGAAATTTAAAAGCGGGAGCAAACCGCTCGCCACAAGTGTCACCTGTCAATCAATAGGACACATCCCTAATTTTGTGCAATTTCAAGATTGAAGATCTAAACTGATGAGTTATGAAAAAATATACCCCCCCCTCACAGTTGTCATGAAGGTAAACTTGACCTGTTAAACCTAAAATGGATGTTTGTACCAGGCTGTAAACATGTTGATTTCTGCTGGGAAGTTGGCCTTTTTAACATGGGAGTCTATGGGGATCTACTTTGTTTTGGAGCCCCTAGTGGAGGAGGGGGGACTGCAATTTTTAATACTTCCGCATAGGCTTCAACTTTCACTGTCGGAAGTTTCCCCTTAGTTACAACAATCGGTTTGGGAAAGGAATATTCCACCCCTGTGGAAGTGATTAAATATCCTTTCGGTTTGGCACTTTTCTTTTGGAATGAGGTGTAAACATGGCTCATTTAATTTCCGATTGAGCAATTAAACCGATTGCAATCGAAATTTTTGGCTTCATGTAAACGTGGCTTATAATTCATCTGAAAGAAACTGATTTTGATAAATGACAAAACACACTGGAATATAATGAGTAACCTTGTTCATTCATCAAAAGTTGGTAAAGAAACAGCTTTAAGCTTTTGAAAAGGCTGTTTGTTTTCAGTTTTATCCCTAGTCTTCATGCTGAAGGACGCCACTGTTCTGATCTGTTTGTGTTACTGACAGAGTATTTTTTACTGACAGTTACTAAAATGGAGCATTAACTAAAACAACATTATCAATGTTGTTATAGCAGAAGCTATAAAATTCAACAGATGTCCGTGCATTAAATGTATGAGAAACATCAACTTTTATCCATCGCAGATCATATCGTCTTTGAAATATATTGTCTTTCAACAGTGCTATCGCATGTTTTCCTGATATTGTGCAGCCCTCGTTGGGAAACACTCACATCTCATTAACACTATTCCTGACCCATTATCACCAGTTTAAACTCAAAGCACATCATTCCCAATCACTCCTGAGCGCTCTTACCCTGCCAACATGGTGTACAGCAGAACTCCCAGACTCCATATGTCGCAGGCTGCATCATAACCTTGACGCATTAGTACCTTGAAAGTAGGACACAGTTATCATTAGCTCAATCAGAATAATCATTTCTCCCATCACGCTTCTTTATTCCTACACTTAACCAGGCTTTACATCCCGTCCTGCACTGGTTCCTCTCTCACCTCTGGTGCCACGAAGTTGGCGGTGTAACAGGGGGTGAGCAGCAGGCCGTTGCCCCCCCGAAGCTGCTTGGCGAAGCCAAAGTCACAGATCCTGATGGAGTCGGGATTCCCAGAGTCGTCCATGTACAGGATGTTGCTGGGCTTCAGGTCTCGATGTACCACCTGCGCAGAGGGATGAAGAGGCAAAAAAATGAGCGACCATGTCAGAATTTCCCTCCATCTTGT
>JAPMNP010629427.1:0-10283 GCA_029874935.1 Atherina boyeri
ACATTTGTATCATGTAGTGTTTAACTTTATATACACATTCAATTTTAGTTTGCAATTGGTTTGTTTAGCCATCACAAAGGTAAGTGAAAGTAGACAGTCTCCTTATGAAAGCTGTCAGTACAGGCAAGTAAAAAAAATTGTAAACAAAAAAATGGATATATCAATCATCCAAATCATTTTCAAAATCAAACAAAAATTATCTAAATTCAATTTACATTTTTCACCAATTATTACAGTGACATAGTTAAAAATAATTTGAACAATTGCATCCCTCATTGCAACCCTCGGTCAGTCCTTCATTCCGAGGCATTGCAGGAGGATTTTATGGGTCCTCAACAGGCTCAGGTGCATCATAGATATCATCACAGAGAGGGACATGGTGTCTGGTACAATGTTGTGAAGCACAATACAGGCAAGCACTATGTTGTACACTTCCTGTGGCTCCACTCGTAAGTAGTTGATTCTTGCATACACCTCTTCAGGGCTACATTTAAATCCTCAATAGCACATCCCATTTTGCAATGATCAGGATTCTAAGTGTTATTCCTATAGCTCATATTGTAATATTTTGTCTCATTTAGAGCTATTTTTTTTATCTTGATTTGGTTATCCTGGAAAGTCAGTATCTGGATCAGAGTAATCCAATCCAATGTTGCTTTGAAAAACCAGGATAAAAGTGAGAGGGATGTCATGATCCTGGATAGTTAAAAAAAACGAGATTCCCAAATTCAGACAAATTTTATCCAGATTAAACTTTTTTAAACCACTGCCTCCTGAATATTGGATAGCCTTTCTGGAGCTCAATGACTCAAAGCTTGAAGTAATGAAAATTATCCCTACCTTCCGTAGTTTTAATGTTTAGAAACTTAGTTCAAGCTTAACAGGCTTTTCCTAGAATATAATCAGATAATCCAGGTGTCATATTTGACCACGATTTTTAGTTTACACAACTAATGGAACTTTCTAAGATCAGGCCTTTTTCATATCCTGCTGATCTAGGGGTCACCCATGCTATTACATTTTCCAAACTGGAATACTGCAACGCTCCAAATGCACTGCTTACCCATGAATCTTAAAATAAAAATCATAAAACACTATGACTTGTTACATTATATAGTCTGGCTTCTAATGTGACCTTTTAGTTTTTCACAAACGAGCTTGATGTGCGAGATTATCCAACAGGGCCCCTTTAAAAGGTTCCAAAATCGCAGTTGGTCACAAAAGATGATCAGATGGGCCCAATGGCTCATTCCAGAGTTGTGGAGATGTTTGTTTAAAACAAAAATAAATACAGACTCATGCCACATTTTAATATCTTTATCATAAATACAAGACACCACAAAAGGAATACACAAGAAGTCATTAAAGGTAGCACATAAACGGTGATCGCTGCATAAAATCTTGATGTTCTGTTTTTAAAAAGTTTTGTTTCTGGTCAGGAAATAACTGGAAAAAAATGCAACAGTGATTTACATTTAAGAAAAATATTTAAAACTGATTCAAGGACATCTAAATTGTACAATTTCTCAAACAGACTTTTCATATTTCTGTCAACTCTGGCATCCAATTTACAGGTGCAATGACACACAGGGACTTAAACTGTTTGAATTAACTTATTAAAAAAAAAAAGTTTACTGTGGCAGTTTACAGCATCAGGGAACATTTCATCCTCAGCGCCACACACATATTCACATCTGATGTCTCGGAGGCCATAAAAACAGGAAAACATCTATTCAAACTGTCCCAATCAAGTCTCAGTCGTGTGAAAGTGGATTCTGATTTGAGATACCCGTCTCAAATCTCTTGCACAAACACAAATTTGACTTAACTACAATTTACTGGAACTTCTCACAAACATTTTTCTTTCAGTGCAGATAAAACTATTGCAACCTTAATAACTTCAAACCTTCAATCTCCACAGGTTATCTTTATATTTTAAGAGCAATGTTCAATCACTAATCTGCTTCTTATTAGGACAGCACGCTGCATTTGTTGCAATCCCTCAACCCATCTCTTTACAAGTCCTTATTTGTAGCAAGGAAAGCAGCCGCAGAACATCTTTTTAAATGGGTTGTCTCTGTCATGACGCTTGGCTGTGCGAAGTTTGACGAGGCCATCTTGTATGCTTTCATCTGCTTTTTGAACGTTGGTTTGGATGGAGGTCAGCATGGGGCCCTGCTCTTCTACCAGCAGGGCAATGTCTAGGAATATCTCATGGATGCCCTTTATACGAGTCTCCAGGTCCACCAACTCCTGGTGGCGCTTCTCGATCTGGGACAGAGCTGATCGGGCAGTTCTGCCTTCACTAACAGCATTGTCAGCAAAGATGTTCCACTGACCTTTCTCAATCATCTCCTCTACATCCTCTCCTGTCACATCCCGCCCTACTATCTCCATTTGTCTTTGGATCTGGGCTTTGCAGTTATCTCTATGGCTCATCTCAACCTCATTATAGTCAAACATGGCATCGCGAAAGCCATTACTAAGGCAGGCGTACTGGGTTCTGGCGATGCGTGTGATGGCAGAGTTTGAGCCATGCTGTTCTTCTAGCTTATGGGCTGTTCCATCCATGTCTTGCAAGTGTGCAAGAACACCCTCAGCCTTCTTCTTTATCTCAGCACCGATAGCATTAGAGTCCCTTTTAATTGTGCTCATGGTGGTGGTGCCCTGGAGCATGCGAGAATTCTGCTCTCGAAGCCTTTTCACCTCAAGGCGGATAAGTTGGATTTCTTTATGGATATCCTGGGACTGAGAAAAGACCTCTGCCAGAACAGGGCTGTTGTCAAAAATGACTGCCTCATGGGGCAGCTCCTCCTCCAGGTCGACGTTGCTGAAGGAGTCCGAGACAGTGGACTCTTCATACTCCATCGGCTCGATGTTGCCATCAGACATTACCTGCAGGTGACTCAGTCTGTCCCTCATGGTTAGGCTGGAGTGCAAGAAAAGTTAGGATGATTTTCTTGCTCTGATTACACCTCCTCTGACACACATTGGTTGACACGACTCATTAAAATGAGCTAACCTGACAAGGGAAAGAAAAATGAATTTTAGTTTCATTATGCTTTTGGATAATACATTTAAAGATACAGGCACCAAACAACAAACAACAAGAAAAATAGCTGGTCTTTTGTTGGAACTGTCATGCTTATTTAAAAAGTCTTTTCCTTCTTCCTTCAGGTATAATCCACCCATCACCCGTCACTAGCCGAACAGGTTCTTCAGAGAATAACCATAGGTGTTTCTTCTGGTCAAACTAGTTCTTTCAGCTTGTGATTCAGCTGACGTCTTTATCCAGGCATTCATTATAGACTTTAAACCTAACTGGAGCATCAGACTGTACATCAGACCCAGACATATCTTGGAATTTAAGATAGAATCTGAAAAAAAACCCATTTCTAATGAGATGAGGAAGGTGCTGACATCACTATAAGGCATCATAAAGGTTACCTAAACCAGTCTCCTGCATCATATCTAATATTGTTGTCTCTACTTAAAACCGAGGAGGACAGCTCTGGAGCACTACTTGTACTAATTCTAATAAGACAAAAATTTGGCAGATTTAACTTCTAAATCACTCTAAATCACTATTTATCACTCCATTAAAGATGTATATGCTTAGCAACACTAGGGAATTTATTGGCATTGTAATTACCTCTATAGTTTTATTAAAATGATTTATTAAGGTTCAGATATTCTCATGGTAAATGATACCAGGCTTCATCCAGATATAGCATATAAGAGAAATTCATGGTACAAGCACTTTGTTTTCTCTAAATTTGTTTTAAAAACTGGTCAAAAGTTACAAAGACACCTTAGCTGTATGTCTTCCCCAAAAATATTGGTAGATCTTATTCATCAATTGGTCATATAAGTTATTTTTTATCTACCAAGTATCACCAAACCAATATCAATCATTCCAATGAGATTTCCCATTATAAACCTCAATATACATCTGTGGATGCAATCTTTTATCTTTCATTCATCATTTCCTGAAAGAATTTTTTCTAAAACACAACGAGATTCAAGGAAACGTCGTTACCTGTTTCGTTCTGATGTCCGGAGATATCAAACTTTGTCCCTTGGTGTGAGGTGGCTGCAGCGCCTCAGCAGCATCCTCCACTTCTGAGGTCGACTGTGCGCAGAAAAACAAAGACAACCACGCGCGTAATGCTGCAATCTTTGGAGCTAAAGCTGGAATTCTACTTTGGCATGGTTAGGGCGAAGGACTGCGCCACGCAACTTACATGGTGTGACTTGAGGAATGAAGTCCGGTCGGTTTGGCCTTGCAGTGACGTTGCATCCCAAAAGCGTTGACGAGGGAAGGTGAGCAGTGAAAGCCAATTTGAACTTGAACGCCTTTCCCACGATATTTTTTCTAGCAGAATTGTTTGTAAATGTACACAGAGGCTCGAAGGGTGTCCTCAAATGTTTGACTATATCTGTCCAGAAAGTTAGCCTTTGAAACTCGAGGTACAGTTTCTGTGGAAGGATATATCTTTGGGTGTTCATTGTACCTGAAGGTGGCCACCCCACCCTGGCCTGTGTACAGAAACAAGCAGACAGTAAGATGTTCACAGCCACGCCCAAATGACTTCCAAGATTACGCTCCTACAGTTGTGTGTTTATGCCCAGAATAGGAGATCAATAAAACAGAACAAAGTAGTTGAACCAGCTTCGTGCATACACAAATGCAATACAGTATAAACTTAGAGTAAAAAGTAAGACAGTTTGTGTTTGATCGGTTATTTCTCCCCTTTTGATAACATGAATTGGTGTTATATTATACATATTTGGAAAGCCTGATTTGTCACCTTTACTTCTAGGTGTATAACTTAAAGTTATGGCGGAAGATTTTCCTGAAATTCAGGAAAGAACCACCCTCTCCACTTTTTAAAAAAAATGTGCATGCAACACTGGTCTTGTTTCTCTCTTCTGAGGCCTTTCTCTTCTTCTCATTCAAAGACACTTTTTGAAAGTGTGCATGCACAGAAAGCAAAAACTATCCTAGGAAAGAGCACGTATGACAGTATTACGTACAATTCTCCAGAATGATTGACAATTAGGAGGACCAATCGTCTTGATGATCCACCTGGAAATAAAACATCCTCCGCCATACCTTTAAGGATTGTGCATTTTTTTTAAATGATCAACACAGGAAAGCATGTGGGTTGTGCATCCTGTTGCTTGACTGGCGCCTAACTGATACATACAGACAGACATGTTAAAAACGAGTTTCTGGAGCCAGTGGTGGTCCTATAACCCCAGAATCTGGGACCTAACTGCATCTTTCAGGATGAAAGCACTCTCTGCTGCTGAGCCAGAATCATTGCATATCTCCAGAATTTGAATGCAGAGAGGATAAAAGGACCTTCTGTGAGTCCAGACCTCAACCCAAATAATTACTGGTAGGTTTAGCTTGTATTCTGTATGTGCAGGAGTGACTGGTAGACTTTCAACAAGGAATGGGACACCATCCCACAGCAAAACACAAGAGTAAATACCAACAGGAGAATATTGCAGGGATTTTGGCACATTTTTCTGGGGGACTACCCACACGTTTACATGAGTTGCTCTTCCATAGAAGCTCAATCTTTACAAGATATACCTTGCTGTGAAGGTGACTGATCAGGCTTTCCAATGATACAGCACCAGTTGGTGTTATCAAAGGGGAGAAATAATCAAACACAAATTTCCTTACTTGGATTGTGGTAAGTTTGCACAATGCACCAGTAACACAGGTTTGCTGTTCCAGGGAGATAAAATTACCTTCAGATATGCACATATATTGATATGATTTAACAAACATGTGCAATAAGAGATAAGGAGGTCAAAAGTCTGTCAGAGCTGATGCAGTCTGGTCGTCTGGTCTTCATATGACTTGTTTGCTTGGGTGCTTGGTCTTTAAAGACCCACCCCGGTCATCTTTTGAGCTATTTTAAAGCATTCTCAGTGGTCTTTAAATTATGACAATGCAGTTTTTAGCCCAAATCACAAAAGATGTGCTATTTTCCAGGACTTTGCTTCTGCAGAGCGGCAGAAGCTCATTAGCAATTCACCTCTGCGTTGTGGGCGGAGCCAGCACTGCAGTAAATTATGAAAGCTAATACCAATATCTCTCTTCTTAGCACATTGGTGTTGATCCGCCATCATCTTTTCTTCTCTTCAGAACCTGAGCGGAGTGGGGCAGGAGCTTGTGGCCCACCCAGTGGAGTTGTTACATCACAAATCCAGTCTGATTTAGGCTGCCTTTTACTGACTGCCATTGGTTCACAGCGATTGGAATGCAGAAATACTCAAAATGCAATTTTGAGCTTAATTTTCTAAAAGTATGTCCTGTACTGTAGCTTTAGAAAAATTCCACAAAAACATGCTAACAACACGGAAAACACAATTTTCATCGGAGTGGGTGAAATGATTTTTTTTCCAAGTATGACTTCAGTTAAATGTGATTAATAATAAAAAAATATTATTATTATTATTATTATCTAAAAAAACACTGATTTGTTTGCTTTTTAAAAGCTAATTCCAGGATAAATCGCGGAAAAATTTAGTTTTGCCCCGTTTCTTGGTTGAACGTGAAATGGGACCTCTTTTAATGTGACAGAATATGTACAGGACTACTGGTTAAGGTGGGCTGTGAATTCAAATGACCTCCACCACATCTACACTGTTATGTATGACTTTGATGCCTTTAAGTGTCCCTCGGAATTTTCTGAGAAAAACTTCTCTGGACAGAGGAATCTTATCTTAAATATTCCAGAAACACTGTGCTTTTACTTTTTGCTTATTTTGCGCCTACTAAGCAGATGTGGACTAAAGTAGGCCTATTTAAGCACGCAATTTAAACTTGATTAAATATTTTTTTTGGAAGTTGTGCTTTGTGATAGGCTACACGATGACAACGTGATATCCACGTGTTCATCCTACAGAATTTGTGTTATAATAAAGCATATACCCTGACAAGTATTTGTCACCTTTTGGGGCTGCTCAAGTCTACCAGTGTCTGGACATTCAAAATTCCGACTGCTTCTGAAGACATCATTTCCTCCATCAGTATCTGTTGCTACCTAAACTTTCTTTTTGTTCTTCTGTTCTGGGAGGAACCCCACCAGTTACCGCTCGATAACCAAGCAGAAGAAAGTCTATCCTTGACTATTGAAAAGAAAACAACAAGACGTTTTTTTGTTTTTTTCCCCCAAAAGTGACAGACTATGAAGCTGGCTACTATTCGCAGCGCTTGTGGAAGTCTTCGGGTGCATGGAGGTCGTCCAGGAAGCAGATTCAGCGATCTACCGCGGAGATGTCTCCCAGTTGGTTTTACCAAAAAGCCATGTATCATCCGGACAGCAAGCGCTGCAGCTAGCAGCGGCACCAACCCGAAATTTAGCGTTAACTTCGTAAAGGAGTCCCAAGAGTAAGTTTGGTCTGAATACGACAGTTATGTGTGGTAAGAAATACGGCGTGGATTAAAGTAGGCTACACCACTTAATGAAGACCGTTTCAGTATTATTTATTTCCCCCAAATAAAATTCTTATGAGTTGTATTTTGTTTAAATGATGGACTGATGCTTCGCCTCACCGGCGTTCTGGCCCTTGGATAGCAGCCAGCTCAGCACGTGCCCCACTGCCCCTGTGTGATCAGAGGGATTCACACGGGCCAGCTGATGTAACGTTTCTGTGTTGTTGCCAAACATGCGATTCTGAAAACAAGCAAAATCTTATAGATTGTGGATAAATCATTGCCGTATCATACCTCATCTTCTCTACTGAGAGGTAAAATCGTTTATAATACAGATTTGCACATTTGGTGGCCATGGGAGACACTCAGACAAAACATAAACAAGATTAAATTAGTTTCTGGTATGAATACATTTTAGGATGTTTTGGACTTACGGATCTTTCACAGGATATAACGGTGGCAATGAAACAGTTATGTTTGTTTAATCATTCGAAACATAAAACTGTTTAGCCAACAGTGTTGACATCCTTGCGGGCTGTAGAATATAGACAGTAGCAGTCTTAAACTGCAATTTAAGAGTTAAAATGACATTGAATAAAAAACACTTTACAATTTTGCTATTTGCGTCACAGAATCTACTAGCTTCACTCTAGTAGAAAATAGTGTTTTTCTCTCTACACATGTACATCTTTTTTGGGTCTATAGGTGTAACTAACCAGCTTATTGTCTTCACAGGGAAGTGGTTCAGAGCACCAAAGAGGCATTTGCAACTCAAGAGAGAAGACATCCAGATATCCAACCTTTGTTAGCCATTCTACAGGTATTGTATGAAAAACATAAACAGTATTACTACCTAGGGTACATATTACCCAATATTATTTTTTTTAAAGATTTAAAAAAACAAAACAATACTTCGACAAATGTATGTTTTACTTTGTTGAAAGAAAAACAAGTTGTCTTGAAAAATATTCTAAAACTTTAGAGCAAAAACAGGTAATTTACCATAACTACTAGAGTAGGATTTTGTAAGATGTAGCCTATTTTGCCTCAGTTTACCTTTTGACCTGGGATGTGGGGTGTGCTTCAGGAGGGGGTGTATCTGTTTTTGCTGACACCACTTATCATTCCTCTACTATCGGGTTTCTGTGTGTTTTGCTCAATCAGCTTATTTTGTCTCAAAGGCAGGGGAAGATGACGGCATCTTGGAAATCAATAAGAAAATGATGGGAAAGGTAATTCTCTCTCTGGCAGCTCCGAAATGTGAATTTTGGTCCATATTAGTTATTTTCACAAGTTTACCAAATAATTATCACCTAAAAGCAAACAGTTTACACCTCCCTGTGTGTGTGCACAGATTGGCTTAAACGTGACTCAGATTTGTCTGGCAAAGGAGTGCACTGAAGATGAAGTAAGTGAAACTGACTCATCTTTTTTAATTCATTTTTTTTTGTATTGCATGTCTCTACATGATTTGGCATTCTTTGATTTGTCTTTCTTAGCACTGATAATGCTTATGGTATGTTGCTTATTCTTCAAGTTCTTAACTGTATATCCATATTTTATAATTCATTAATTCATTAATTAATTCATTCATCCATTCATTCATTTTCTAAACCGCTTATCCAATTCAGGGTCGCAGGGGGCTGGAGCCTATCCAAGCCATTAGCAGGTACACCCTGGACAGGTAGCCAGTCTGTCACAGGGCCAACACAGAGAGAAAATATTTTACCATTCTTAATTTATTCACCCCTTAGTATTTCCCAACATTATGTAAGAGAAACTGGGGAGATCCCTCTCACTTATGGCTCCCCAAGCTCAGCTGTAGCCTTTCTCCATTCAGAAGGATGGAATATCCTAGAATAGCTCAGGCATTTGAGCCGACAGAGGATGATTTACATTACAATTCCTGACCTGAGAAGAACCCTGCTGCTTTGCTTTCACATGCCATGTTTCTCTGCTCTCTTTCTATGTACTTGTAGATCGTAGAGGAGCTACTGAAGCTGAATGATGACCCCAGGGTGCAAGGTGTCTACCTTCACCTCCCCCCAACTTCCCTCACCAGCCGAGTCCTCAACACACTTAAACCCGAGAAGGATGTTGACGGGTAAAATCCTGCTGAGGCAGACATATTTAGTAATGATAAAACTGTCTCAAATCCTCTGCCACGGAAAGATAAAATAGTGAGAACGACAGATAATAATATGTACCTGATACTAAATGTTGCTTAACTGTAAAAAATTGATTTAAGGTTAAAGAGTGCAACAAATAGTACCGTCAACTTGCACCAGGAAGGCAAATGGGACGTGTGTGGGGTTGTCTTATTTTAAAATGATTGAATGCGTTCCCTCACGCGGTGCGTGAAATTTAAGCCAAATCAGAAAGGGCTGCACAGAATTAAGACAAAATGTAGTGTGTGTGTCTCTAGCATAGAAGGGAATAAGAAAATTAGCAAGGAACCCTTTTTAATCAACACAAATTGAAGGGAAGTGGATCTATTTAGAAAAAATGGTCTCAAGCAAATCCAACAACTTAAAAAGAGAAAAAGTTTAGCTCAGATAACTTAAAATTTTCTTTTGAAAAACTAGAAATGCATTGGTTTTAATTTATGGAGATGATTTCAGTTTGGTTGCAGAAAATGAAAAAGTTCCTTGTTTGAAATAATTATAGATTTAAATATATTTAGGAAAAAAACCTGCAAAACTTCATATAAATGTTATTTATCAGTGTTATGACTGCATGCTTCTTGATTTAAAGGTACAATATGTAAGATTCTGGCCGAAACTGGTACTGCAATTATGTGAAACCGTAGCCTATGTAAGAAATT
>JAPMNP010629433.1:462-14242 GCA_029874935.1 Atherina boyeri
GGGGGGGGGGCGGTATATATAAGAACTGCGCCACCGTTCTAGACCGCACGCTTCCCCTTTCACTGCTCGCTAGGTCTGCTGATAGTAGGCGCTTTTCAACTCTGTTAGGAGAAGCTTAGGCCTTGATTTCCTTATTAGACTGTATAGAAACATGAGTCCCAACACAATGTCAAGTCAAGGCTCGTAGTGAAGGATTAGCTGCAATAAACCAACATTTTCACTCTCTGGACACACAGAATCTGTGTGTATTGCCTCCTAATGGCAGAGGTAAATTGAATACTAAAGGTCTACGCACATGGGTCTCCATATCTTCTCCCAAAGCCACCTACATCGCCGCTTGACCTGCCAAACCACACAGCTGAATGAGCCTATGAGACAGACAGAGTGTGTACTGTACATATGGCCTTCTGGTCTTCCACCACTCACTCACCACAGTGGGCTGGCACTCAAGGAGGGGGTCCCAGTGACAGGGGGACCAGTGTTACCTTTAGCCTCGGCCCATTCGCCATGACGGAGTTAAGCGTTATTCTATCACAGTTTAATTCAAATAGGTTTGTCTGCATCTGTGTCACTGCCTCGCTGCGATTTTGTTTCATTCTTCGTGAAAGCAATACCTCTGTCTGCATCTCTTTCCGTTGAGTGGCAATATTTGAATCCTCAGAAGACTCTGCAGTATCAGTTGCTTCCTGAAACAAGCTGACAGTTTCCCCGCCTCGTCTCCTTCTCCCAACCTGATGAGAAAGACGTCAGCGGGCATTCCTGCATTCCTAGCTGTTAGATGCTGCTTTAATAACAACCCCAGAGACAGAAACATGATCGCTCTCAGAGTGTTCCTGTCTCTGTTTTGCCCAGTCGTCTTCTCAATCTCATCCGTTTGTCTCCATTTTTTGTTTTCTTTCCCTCTATGGTCTGACTCAAACCTCTGCAATTTTCTCCAGATATATAAAGCCGTATAACCCAGTATGCACGCGTAGCTCACAGGCACCATAGGCAGTCTGGCATGGTGAGTGTACCTGGCATGCTCTTCTTCAGCGGTCTCATCCACCCATCCTGGTCACCCTTGAGTCAACATCGGCCATCACTTCCCAGTGACGTCCGGTCTCCATCCAGCACCCAGGGCCAAGTTCCTCCCATGGCTCCCCAGAGGCAGCTCACCGGACTCGGGTACAGCTGATCCAGAAGGCCAGGGTCAGCAGAGGTAAGGAGGAAGTAACTGGAGATTTTTAATTATGAACTTCAGTGGTGCGATGAGCTGCTCAGCTCATGGCTGCAAGTTCAAGAGGGCTGAACAAACCAGGGTTTAGTTAGGTTCCTGAGTTTCACAGAGCAGGCTTTAAAGCAGCACTTGGCAAAGGTTTGATATAAAAACACAACCATCTTTTCCACCAAAAATCACAAATTGAGGCAGCTTAAGAAAAGAGCGTGCCATCCTCTGTAATTAAGACCCTGTGGAATCACACACTATTTGTCTAGATTATGGGTATGGTCACCGGATCAGAATTTAATTGGCACACAGGAAATGCTGAACTGAGGCTGACCAGTGAAGTGTCCCATTAGTAGCAGCTCGCCATGTGCTGAGACCAAAGTGAGCTGGAAACAACATTTTCAGCATCTCCAGCTTGTTTCTTTTCTTTTTTTTAAGTTACAGGCTCTGGCATTTTTCATTTATGCCTTTTAACTATGAAATAAAAGTAAATGAGTAAAAACACAATTTTCTAGTGTTAGATCTTGATTTTTAAATTCAGATTGGTCATGCTTAAAAAACTAAAAAACATGTAAATCCCAGTGACTTGTATTTCTGTATGACTAACCTCTGTCTTTATTTCAAAGAATTGACATAAGCATGACCTCTAACTGCACTTTTCTCCAAATATATATCTCTTTCTGACATTTTGATGTCAAGAAATCAAACAAAGCAATTTCCGATCGGCATATTAAATTCTTGCACAGCAGTGGGGTTGCAGAGTGAAGTAAGGTCAGAGTTTTAAAAAACAGAAAGGAAGTAGACATAGAACTTGATTGGGACACAATGCAAACAGCAGGAAGGAATAAAGCTTCACGATAACAGTAAGGTAAAACAGATTGAACAATGCTGTTGTCCATTTATGGATGGGACTTCTGAGGCAGAATCACGACTATATCTCAATACCTCAATGGAAAATGACTGATCATATATAAACATTTACTTACATTTGGTCCTTTACTTTGCAAGACCCATTTAGGACCCCATCGGACCTTGCACAGAATTTAAGAATTCAAATAAAACTTTACAAGCCAATCCTTGGTTTGGAAGTTAAAGTAAAGATAATGAGGGGCTCCTGACTCCCTGCTTCCATCTGAATCTTATTTGGACCGAAGTTACGCCTCATGGACACAATCACACAGAGATTTGTGAGATAAACTCTGCTCAGAGAAGCTCAGTTTGGAATTAAATGATCAGTAGGCTGGAAGACTTTGACAATGAGAGAGCTCATGAGCAGATGGGTCCAGATGTTGCAAATCAACCCGAACATGGTACCACATCTGCACTGATTTACATCACCACACATACAACAAAAATACACAAAAATATCTCATTTTAAGGTGTTTTTATTCCAAAGACATGCCCATCAGTGATGTAATTGTATTCAAATTGTTATGGTTTGTTGTCTCCAGCACACCAAATGTTTATTGCCTTAAATGGAAAGAAAATGTTAAGAGACAACATGAGGAAAAGTTTTTAAGCTGACTTACCTTAAAGGGACATTCTCGTTTAACTATGAATTTGTGTATCGAATTAAAACGAATAATGCACGCTTGCAGTTCACCATTTTGAACACATACTGCAACAACGGCAGCCACCGTGTATCAAAAAGCCTCGACGACACCGTGTATATCATGTCATCCAATACTTCAGGTGTTTACTCAGGTGAAGACTAAACGCTGATGGCAAGGTTTTATAAGATGGCATTTACTGTGACAAAAAGCGAGCATTTGATGTGACTTTGAAAGCTACTGAAACCACGTAAAGATACACCTCTGTACCAAACAGGATGGTATATTTTAGCTAGATCTACTGTTGCCTTGGTAGCCAACAACAGTTTCTAAACAAACCCAATAAAAAGTTAGCTTCAGGCTAATTTAGGCAGTACGGTTGACTCACTTGTTCAGGAGAAAGCTCCAACTTCCAACGTCCCTTTTAAAACATTTCTCCTTCTTGAACTTATGCAACCTGGGGAAGGCTAGCCCCATGTTGATCCTGCTTTTTGTGGATCCTTCAGTAGTAATACTGTTTTTATGCGCTTTTTCGGTTTCTTGGCGGTGGTGAAAATAGCCTCTAAGCTGCTGCTGCATATGCATAATCCTGCATTTTGCACTTGATCATTGAACACATTTTCCAATTAAAGCCGCACCAGCTGATCTACTCCGGCCACATCTCAATCACTGAGTGTTGGCTCGCAGAGAAAACATGTGCTATTTGTCCCTTACCGGCGGCTGTTGTTCAAGATAGCTGGAGGCAGCTCAGACTGCCATGGCGCTTTCCTAGCGGCTAACCCATCACATGTATAAAATGATTTGCTTACGAGAATGTGTCAAATTATTAGCGGAGGTCATAATACCCCAGTGATAACACATTTATAAATGCAGACATTGATTTTGGCCAGTAAACAGCAGAAAATATTACACGATGGCCCTTTAAAGACACTTTAAAAAATGTCAGAAATAGCTATAAGACAGAAAATGAAAAAAAAAGAAAAAACAAATATTAGGAGTTTGGATAAAACTGGTACATTTGAAGTAGATATATCACCACCTGTTTGCTTAAACCTTTGTATCGGGGGTTATCATAAAAAATGTTATTATAGCTAATAAGCATGGCTAAGAAATTATTTTAGGCACTTTCATCAACATAATGTTAGGGTTCAAAGTTGTTAAAAATCCTCAAATAATTTTTCCTATCATAAAAAAACTCATAGCCAAAGAATTCCTCCAGCGAGACAGTGCATTTTCAGCGAATAGGGATTTCTGAACATTCTGTATCTTTCCATGTCTACATCTCTGCCCACCAGCTCGTTTGATCTGGCAGAGAACTGGCAAATGCCATCTGGTGCCTGCTTTTTTGGCCAAGCTAAGGTTCAAAACTTGACTTCTAGCATATGGTTGCTTTCAATAAGTATTGGTCAGGGGAGATGTTGACAAGTCACTTGGAAAATGAATGAATGATTGTGTTAGGCAGACAAAAAGCTGACCTGTAAAATACTACTGGATCTAAGCATTCAAAGCAAAACTAGCATACTTAGATACTGGAGTTGTAGATTAATGCATGTATAAATATGTAACTAGACTCAAACTGGCCTAGACACCTGTGCACATGCTCTATAGTTGATGTAGTTGATGGACCAGCAACAAGAGTCATCACAAGAGATCTTTTTGAAAATGGTTAAGGCAAGGCAAGTTTATTTGTATAGCACAATTCATGTTGCAAAACAATTCAATTAAAATGCTTTACATAAAACATTAAAGGCGAGGTGAGGTGCAGAAGAAGCATTAAAGAGTAAAATAATAAAAAGCATAATTTAAAATTAAAAACAAAAATTTAGAAGAAAAAAGAAAACACAGAAGAGTAATTCCAGCTTAAAAGAAGCCGTGCCGATTTGGACATTAAAAACTATTGAAAAGCAGCTGAGAACAGGCAGGTCTTTAACCTGGATTTAAATAAACTGAGTGTTTCAGCTGATTTAAGTGGTTAAGTGCACAGCATTTATTAAATGTACAAACTATAAAAGCTATGAGATTCACTGTTTTGTTCCATAGTGTAACACTTAGTTAGAAGCCCAATGCAAACTAGCTGAAAGCGGTCATGTTTCCACCCACTTTTGTGGCATCTGATATATCAGTTTATAACTTAATCTATCTCCAGTGCTTGTATACAGGGGCAAGGACATTTGGCTAATTCAACAGCTTGATTGATCTCTACTGTAGTTAAATGTATGTAGATGTTTAAATGTATGTATGGCTAAAAAATAACTGCAGTGGTGACAATCAACTTCCTCTAACCCCCCTGGTTGGTTTAAATTTGAAGCCTGATGTTACTGTATCTCATCATTCTTGCTCTTGAGAGGTTGCTATGGTGTCAGGTGGTCACCAGTTGTCACTGCTCTAACTGAATTGCCTCAAAGCTTGAAACTTTTTTTTGCACAACTAGTGGAAAAGCCTCAGAGCTTCAGGAACTTCACCTGTTCATCACTACCGCTAACCATAAATGCAAGCGGATGATCCAGTTTTGCTAAAAATAGCAAGATTCTTAATCTATCTCTTGTATAAAAAGCACTGTCATTGAAACTGTCGGACTTCACTGGAGTCTCTTCTTCTATGTTTAATTGCAGTTGACAAAAGATAGTTTGTTACGTTACTGCTACCATCTTGTACGAGTGTGGTGGATAACAGGACAAAGCACTGACTGATTTGGATAAAGACTGAGCGGCAAACTCTGTCAGTGAAAAGTGAAAGTGCCAAAAATTGCAGTTCACCCTTCATCCACTAGGGGCTGGCTCCAAAAGGGAGGATTAGGGTTGAAATGTATGCATAATTAGGGACGTGTCCTATTGATTGAAAGATGGGTTTGTCTGTGCTAGCACTGGTGGCTAACTGCTTGCTCCAGCGTTTAAATTTTCTGCAGTTGGAACTGGAACAAAAAAATAAAACAAAAATGCTCCTGTGATATTTGTTGGCACGGAGAGGAGAAGGGGAACACAGTAGAACAACCGCGGTTTTGAGTTTGGTAACACTTATCTTTAGCCCTCCTACCTCCATTTGCTCTTGTTAGCTCTGGGTTAGCTCTGAGCTACAGGCAGCTGACATTGTATGACATGCAGTTTTCACTTTTTTCAGTGGAAAGTTTCTGGTCTAATGGTGCGTTCCAGTTTTCCTCAGAACTCGTTTTTCTGAGACAACTAAGCTGGAAATGACGAATTTCAGTAGTTTTTCTGAGCTCCAAACTCGTAAATTACAAAGGACCCAGAGTTCAGAGCTCAGACAAAAGGACAACTGGAACGCACCATAACTCTTGTCCCTGTGTAGTCACCATATTGGACCAACGCTGACTTAGTTTACATGCAATTAAAGGTAGGGGAAGAGTCCCTGGAAAAACGCCTTGAACAAACTACATTTTGAAAATACACTACTCAAAAGTCCAAACCATTGACTGTTAATATAGATGGACACAGATTTCTGCCTTGTTTGCTAATAGAAGACTTAAAGCCAAATGGGAAGTTCCCTCCGTTGCCGTTTCGACAGCATCACACATCTTGTCACTCCCGGAAAATAAAGAAATGGGCAAAGAGTGGGTAGCTGTGAGTAGGGAAGCGGATGATTGACACCTAGCTGCCCGTAGCTAAGAGCTAACCCGGAACTAACGGGAACTAATAGCTAGGCCAGCTAAAGCAAAGGCGCAAGTGTTAGCCGTCTAAAAACCAAGGTTGTGCTTCTCTGCACCCCTCTGCCTCTCCTTGCCGCTGGATTTCGCCTTAAATTTAAAAGCGGGAGCAAACCGCTAGCCACTAGCGCTAACAGCCGCATCTATCGCCTGTCAATCAATAGGAAACACACCTAATTAAACTTAAAGTACACTTGACCTGTTAAACCTAGAATGGATTTTTGTACCAGGCTGTAAACATGTTTATTTCTGCTGTGAAGTTGGCCTTTTTAACATGGGAGTCAATGGGGATTTGCTCTGTTTTGGAGCCACTAGTGGACGAGGGGTGAACTGCAATTTTTAGCACTTCCGCATAGGCTTCAACTTTAACGGCCGGGAGGTTGATCCTAGGTCAAAACCCCTTTTTCTCAGACCCCCCTGCCGAAGCCACGCCTCCAATGCACACACCACTCTCCTCTCGGAGAGAGGGGTGGGACAAACGGCAGTTGAATTTGATAGACATATTAAGTCATGGATGATGGGTCGGTTAAAATGTATTGGTCGGTCATTTTTCAGTCCTGTCTGATCCACAGCTGACTAGTTTTTTATTCTTATTGTGGCAGGGTGAAGTAGAGGGCATGGGCAGGGTTTGAACCCTAGACTCCCGGGTGAAAGTCATGCGCGCTAACCAGTCGACCAAAGTTTAAACAATATAGTAAAAATGCTCCAGTAAACCATCTCCTACACTACCTTTAGAATCTGGGAGTAAACTATCCCTGGAGATAACATGTCCTGCTGTTACATGGGCATTCAAACCCAAACCTCCCCAAATTATTAAAGAGAAAAATAAAATGTAAAAAATATATTTTTTATTTTTTTTTTGTTTACGCTGAAAGACAAGGAAATTACAGATTCACAATTTTAGAGGTAACACACCTAAAGAATTAATTTAATTTAATCAAATCAGCAGTCAGAGAAACACTTTAAGACACACTCCAACTGAAATAACAGTTTTTACAAAATGATAAAACAAATATTTTACGGAAAGCAATTTCATGTTATCAGAAGGAATATTCCACATTCAACATCACCACAGAGAAAAACATAGTAGGCTATCCAAGGTACAACATTAAAACAGAAGAGATCTTAATGCTTGCTGAAGCATTGGGGGTTGTCAGCGTGGGTGTCTTGAGTTGTTGCAACACAGTTATTTCAACATCAAGGATTCGGAAACTCAGAAAACTAACAAAGATGAAAACCCTGAAGCATCTCATGCCAGTTATTAAGAAAAATACATACATATGCAAGTGTGACATGTCAAATATCTGATTTGCATTCTAGATGGGCTTGACAACATGAACCATGTCACTGCAGCATGTTTCTACTGTTGGAAAAAATGACAAATTACCTTAATTTCACCAGTTGATAAGCTTTGTGCCTGCAGGGAGAGCCTGTAGAAATACCTACTGCTTTATGTAAATGTTATTTTCTATCAGCAAACTTAGCTTTCACTATTTATGTCATTGAACTTTCCGATGTCTTCCCTTCGTTAAAAGTGGTCTCATAATCCGGATGGCTGTGGTTAAAGCAGGATGGAGGTCTGGGTGGAGGGCTGCTGCTGAAGTGAGCTGGCCAAAGCACAAAGATATCATCACCAATTCATTAAACGAACATCTCCATGATTCCAACCAGAGAGACCATGGAGGGAGAATCTAAGACTTCCTGCAGCACCAGAAACTGGATAAATGACGGAAGTGAGAGGCCCTCATTACAACCTAAAGAAACAGATGTGATGCTGACAACTGTAGAAGCTAAATTGAAAACTCATTCAGTATTGCAAATTATATAAATATCCAAATAAACATATTATAATGTACATGGTATTAAACAATACCACTAGTACCAATACTCACTACTGTAACTTTTTTGAGTTAAACATAGATTTCACAGTAACAGTTAAAGTGTTACGCTGTTTAAGCCGCTTCCTGTAACCAACTGTCAACGTTGACCAACCAACAAACTGTAGGAGATTTATCTGGTTTGTCTGGGACTCTCTTGGAGCTACCGTCTGGCAGCAATGTAGCTTCCCAGAGGTGATACACAGCAGGTCCTCTTACAATGGCGATGGAAAACGCCTGCCTTAGACTCTTCAATAACCAAGTAAACAACTATTGTTTAGGTTTTCGCAACTTGTAGCCAAGCATAACTACAGTGGTGGAACAAAACAGCAAAATAACAGTGACTTCCAAGTCTGCTGGGAATATTAAAGAGTGGCTTGTTTATTTTTACCATCAGAATGCTAATGCTCTTTAAAACTCTGGTTTCCGGTGAGTCATGACAGTGTGACGCTGACCCGAACGGATAAAGATGGGATTCTCAAGTAATTTAGCTTTTGTATCATTTGGCTAAATTAAGTGTTCTCATTTATTGTAAAACAGAAGACAGAACTTCTGTGACATGGAAACCCCTTTAAAGCCCGACCCAAGAAATAACGGGGAGAAAATTCAGATTTTTTTAATTCTAAATTCGTCATTTGGTCCTTTAACAAAATTAAAAAAAAATATTTAGCAAAAATAATTCTTGAATATTCACCATGTGTTAGTGTGTAAAAATGTCAAAATTATTGATTTGTAGGCCTCTGCCCCCTGGTATCAGATATATCAGATTGTGTACAACCAGGTTTTGAGCAAAGTTTTACCATAAAGCCATTTTTTACCATAAAGTGATGTAAAAGGTCGTAGATGCAAAAGGTTTCAGAAACTGTAGCTATGTATCAAATATGATACGTTAGGTTTCGTAGGGTTAAGAAACTAAATGCCAACCAATTAGGGCCCACCAGATTTTGAACAGTTTATCACTTATCCTTCTTTTTAACAGCCAAATACAGTAGGGATGCTGCTTTTACTTTAAAGTTGGAACATCCAGTCACATTCAAAGTTGAAAGACAAGCATTAGTAACCCCTTTGAGCTCAAATATAAAACTCTGTTGGTATTTCAGAGCATACGTTTTATAGACAGATGCATCTGACCATTTAAGCAGCACTACACATGTTTCCAACCTTAAAGCTCTGTCCTTCTGAGTCATTTTGATGACACATTGACATTCATTCTTCACATTTCTGGAGTTGTTGTTGCCGCGCAGCATCCTGTGGGTGAGAAAACACACCTAATAATCCACCCCCTCATGGAGCTTCATGTGACAGCTGCAATTTGCTTTACAGCCCCTCATCACATGCCAGCAAGTGGATATCAACACACCAGCCGTTTTGGATGCGCACCATGGCTGATTCAGCAAATAAGGACAGGAGGAGAAGAAAGAGGGGAGAAAGAGAGGAAATGAAATAAAGAAAGAGAGTCGTGGAGCAAAAGATATGAAAAGATTGGATGTACATCGGATGTACTTTTGGGTGGAGAGACAAGGTGCAAGATGGATGCCAAATCAGCCTTTGTTAGGGGTTGGCGAAGTGTAAAAATCTGCCAAAATTAAGTAATGCAGCTTTAAAAGTTTTGTGTATGTTACAGTCCAGCAGATGATACTCTGATATCAACTTGACAAAATGAATGCATTAAATTAGTGTTTTGTTAGTCAAACTACAGAAAATGAAATCAAATGAAATAGATAAATAAAATAAAGAGGACAGTAAGTAAAGCTGACCAAAGACCAAAACAATTAATCAAAGGCGTGGCATTTTGAATTATCTAACATCATAAATGACATGATAGGCAAAAATAAACACCACATCACAAGATAGTTACAATTATATGCAGAGTTATGCATCAGTATAGTTTGGAGAGAGCAATTTCAGGAAGATATATGAAAATACACTATTTTAAGAAATGCATGTTATTTTTGCAGTGTCCACCCTTAGCCAACAGAAACTGGCACCAAAGAAGGAGTGAAGTCAACAGTTTAATCTACTGATGCCAAACTTCTTATAGGATATTTACACATGTATAAGGTAGGAAAAAGCTCCCCAACTACAAACATTCAAATGTTTTAAATAGGCCTACTGCAGATAAGCTTATTAGCCTCAAACTTGCAACTAGTTAGCAAACCATCCTGCTTTTCTTACAGAACTGCATCTTCCCTGGGTGCCAGAATTTGCAGAACTTCCACTTAAATTGCAGAGGAACCATAGAAACAAGGAAACTGGATAAAATGTATGTAAAGTGAAACTGAAATGCAACGTTAGTGAATAGCTAAGGCCTGGGGGTAGCATACCAGCTAAGATAACCAAAGTTTTAAGAGTGACTGCAGTCAGAGGGCATACTGTAGATACATTTTGTCCAAAGCTAGATAGAGTTAAACATCAGAGCCAACAATCACCTAATTTATCACTTTTAGAATAACTAGACCATAGGCTAACGGCAAACACATTAATTTTGCACAAGTACAGTCAAAGGTTTGGACACATTTTCCTGTTCGATTTAATGGGAAAGTAAACTCTTGACTGGTACTATATATCCTGGCCGAATCCTCATAGGACATACCTGCTACGAAAATTTCATCAATTCTACATGGCTGGAGGGTGATCGAAACCTTTACTACATGCTATATGCATTTGGGATTGGTTAAAATGAACTCTGCTCTGTTGGGCCTGTATAAAACTTACATCCTAATGAGTCATCTCTGATAGATTATGACAGATGTTCAAAGTTACACAAATACAGATGAAATTTGCCTTTGTTTGACACCAAATAACCCGTGTAAGCACATAACTGTAAAGACAAAAAGGGAGCCATAGAGGAAATGAAGCCATCCTGGCCAAGAAACAAGCTGTTTCTGATACAAAAAGGAGGAAAAATCAAAAACATAGGAGGAATGGTTTTAGGCGTCTGCCCCCAACCTGCCTTCTGCACAATTCAATAAGCTGTAAAAATGTGCTGCGTTATAGTTGGACGTCCTGTGCTGCTCAGAGTAGCGTTTCGCTGTGTCAGAGCTTTTCGCCCTCAATCTCTGCTTGAATTGTGGGTGCTGCTCTCTGTCCAGGGAGGAAAGAGTGGAGTTTTCCAGTGGCACGAGCCACCCGCCGACAACCATCGCTCCCCCTCCACCCCCCAAAACCGCCCCCTCGTGCACACACACACATACACACAAGCTAAACCCAAACAACTGCTCAGCATTAAGGTGTGGATCTGTCATTAGTTAGCTTGGCCTGGCTGGGTGAGACCATTGTTATTGTTAAAGTGAGGGCTGTTTGCACAAGCCATATCTTCGGAGGGAAATGGTACTCCTTTGCGGCTTTTTCGGCTCAGCCTGAGCAGATAGTGTTTCTATTCACTTTTCCAACTTCTCACATCGAGGTATGAGCAGCTCATGCACATATTTTAATCAGCAACAACTCAGGTTGCTGTAAGATGTGTCCATAGGCATGAAGTGATCCAGTCTGGTTTGAAGAAAAGTGTCAGCTAAGTTTAGACAAGAATATCTTGGATCATTTTCAGGCTAGATTCTTATCTTCTCTGGTAAATGCCATTTAAAGGCAGAGAGTAGAGAAGGAAAAGAAAAGACTGAGAAGTTGAAAGACAGAAATAAATTGGAAAATGGTATCAAGAGACGATCAGCAGGGGTTGGGTCAATGATGGATGGTAGATGGAGCGCTCCTCCTCTGAATGTGCCTGGGTCTGTGCTAAGTGTTGTTTAAACAGCATGAGGAGTAGAATGACATTCGGTCAACAGACGCCCGGTGCCTAGACGATCAGATCAGAGTGGAAAAGACACACACAGGCTCAAGCCAGCTATAAATCACTCTGAACCTTCGTAGAATGACACCTCACACCTATCTGATGGCTGCAAGTTGCAAGAAATTAGATCCCTCCCTAAGATTCTCTAGTTTGGTATTTTTAAATACTTTTGACCATTTTCCCCCCCTTTTGCATTTATTACTCAACCACAATTTTCAGGCCAAAGGAAATCACTTGAATCACAAGGCACATGTATCACCCTCTACATTTTAACAATACTTACAGCATGGGTGTCACAATCATTACATTTTTGGGTCACACACTGTATTTTGATCTTATAGGAAAAGTACAGTTTTTTTTTTTTACCTGGACCTTATTTATAGCATAAAATATGTTCATGAACGCACCCGGAAAATATTTGGCGTTACCTGAAGTCTATCGGCAGATATAAACATCTATTGCGCTGGCGTTGTCGGGTCAACGGTATAATCGGAGGAACTTTCTTATGTAGTGTCGTAACCGGTTTGTGTCTCTAAATCTATGTTTTCAGATGAGAACAAAGCCACTCTGAAGGCACAGAGGGATAGTACAGCAACTAATAACTAAATACTGGTGAAATTAAGGCATTTTGTGGCAGATGTCTTTTTTAGAGGCTGAAATTAAGTAGGAAGTTTAGAGGCTGAAATTAAGTTTAGATCTATCGCCAGTGCGATAGATCTAAATATCTCCCAAAAGACTTCAAGTAACTCCAAAATTGTCCGGGTGAGTTTATGAACGTATTTCATGCGATAAATAAGGTCCAGTTTAATAAAAGGTATGTCTTCCTTTAACATATGAAGAACAAAGTCATAGTAATGCCATGGTACAGATCCAAATGTTGTCAAAAGAAGCCGATTTTGGGCGTGCAGATGCCTTGTCAGAGCGATGAAAAGAATGACCAAAAATCACTTTAACCTCTTTGTCTATGAAGATTACAACAATTTTTAAGCCTTAAAGGATAGCTGCAAGATGACCCATATATCACAAAATTAACCATTCACTCATTGCCTCTGACAGGAAGAATTCTTTGTTTTATGAAGCACCTATGGCTCAACAAATTAAGAATTACATATACTCGTGTTAAACAAATTGCAGATAATATATTCTACATCTTTGTCATGTTTACCACATGTATCCTGTTGCCACACTTGGACCTTCTGGCCATATGTGTGACACCCCTGACTTAAAGGGTATTCTTATTGTTTGNCAACGCAACACTAGGGTAAAATGCAAGTGGCGTGTTATAAAATCATGATAAATGCAGAGGAGGACAGAACTATCTGATTTAATCTCACTTATGAAGCAAGGTCCCTAAGAATTTCATTCATATCTGCCTGTCCCACTTTGATACTGTATATCACAATCTGCCTCAGCACATCAGACAGGCCTCCTCTCTGTCTGTTTTTAAATCCCTCTTAAAGACTGACCTCTTCTCCTTGGCTTTCAAGACCTAGTAGGAAGTTGACTTCATTTGCGTTATTTCAAGGATTTTATTTGTTTTTACTTGATTTCTCTGTGTTTTTTATTTGTATTCTCTTTTATTCCACTTGTTTGATTGTTATGTTTTATCTTACTTTACTTCATTTTGTCCGTTGTGCTTCTGTTGTGTTATCTATCGTATATTTATTGTGCAGCACTTTGGAAACCTTGGGTTTGTTTAAA
>JAPMNP010629439.1:0-10552 GCA_029874935.1 Atherina boyeri
GTAGTAGCAGCGGTGCCAGAATAGACACCTGGCAGTCGATATCGACGCATGGAATCCGTTGGAATTATGTTAATTGCGTAAATGGTCGAGGAGTTACGGTATTTCAAAGAAGGTTTGTTGCTATGGTGTCGCTTCTGCAGAAGCCTGTAGACGCCAGTTGAAACATGTCAAGGTAAAAGGGAAACTTTTTCAGCTTCAAAAACTTGTCTTAAACAAGAAAATATACAGTCTTATATTCTAAACAAACCATATGTCCTCTGATATGACCTTTGCACAGGTGAGACAGAAATACTGGTCATGATGCACAGCAACATGTTTGAAGGAAACCAAACATCATTTCAGCACAAAACACCATACTGTAACATCAGCCAAGCATGGTGGTGGAGAGCGTTGTTCTTTTTCACTGTATTTATAAAGTATTCTTATTCAAATAAAAGGCCATCTACCTGACTGTTAAAGACTGTTTCCAACAAAACAGTGATCCCAAACACAGTTGCAAATCTACAGCAGGGTAGCTGAGTAACAAAAGAAACAAGATGCTGCAACAATCCCATTGAAATCCTGACCTCAACCTAATGTAAATGCTGTGGGATATTGTGAGAGCTATGCATGAACCAATACTGTAAATCTCAAAGACCTGAAGCAACAGCAAAAAAGCAAGCGACTGGTAACATCTTTACAGAAAATGATCTCAAATTACTGCTGCTTGTTCTAAGAGCTACTGAATCATGGAGTACACTTAAAAAGGTATGGCGAAGGATTTTCCCGAAAGAACCGCTCCTCGTGCACGCTCTGTTTACACGCTGCTGTTGGCAACGGGGGAGGAGGGTCTGGTACGCAAATATTAGACGGTCGCTCGGATGCAAATTACAAAATAAATAAATAGATAAATAAATAAATAAATAAATCTTCCCTGGAAAGTTACAATATAGACGTAGATAACTTTTTATAGCAGTAATCTGAAATGCATTTCTCCAAATAGCATGCCACGTACCATGGTCTTACGAACAAATATCACCAGAATGATTGACAATTAGGAGGACTAATATTCTAGATGATACACCCGGAAGAAAAACATTGTCCGCCATACCTTCAAATCTTAATAGATCTGCATTTCACTAGCTTTTTAAAAAATAAATAACATGGTGTAAAATGTCATGTTATTGTTCATCTGAGGCTGAACTTAAATTTAGAACCGACTAAGAAACGGATGATATTCTGAACTCCTAATGCATAAAACCTTTGAATTGAAAGAAGATGTACTCTGCCTTTTACACAGCAGCTGTGTCTTCTCTTGTAGACTTTTATCTTATTTCCATTTACAGTAAAACATGCAAGATTTTAGAGGACTAAGCCCACAGGAAAAGAAAAGGGAGGAGAGACTAAAAACAATCCGAGTAAACTTGATAATGTGGAATGAGATAAAGACACAGTAAAAGTGAGCGAGGTCAAACAGATGAGGGAAGATGCAGAAGGAAGGACAGAACGACTGATAGGAGAAGGATCAAGACAATGAAAACGAGGGAACAAAAAAAGGAAGATGAGCATGGAGGGATAAAAAAAACGAAAAAGAAAAAAAGAGGCAGATATACTCCAAGTTGCCTTTCAGCCCTCACATACAGACTCAAGAGTTTCTCTCTCACGGGAAGAGAGAAGGTCAGCAGTCACACTTCACAGCCTCTCTGCCACAGGCTACCGTCATGTTATGATAATCAAAAGAAAGCTTGGTCCTAATTACAGCACAGAGCCCTCGCCACGCACCATCAGATGGTAAATCTAGATACTTAATGAGAGAAAATGACTCTAGACTGACAATCTCACAGGGTAAAAGATGTTAAAAGAAAATTGTGGATGATGCAGTGGTAATGTTAGCCATTACACAAGCATATTATGTGTTGGTGAGAGGCGAAATGAATGCCAAGATTCAGCCGCAAGCTCTGCTTTCTGTCTTTGTGCTCTGCTTTCAACACAGCTGGATTCTCAGCAACCGAGCCTACTACAAAGGCCAGTTCCACCATTATAAATTATGTAATTCACCTAACATCTCTTTCTTTTGGCTTTGCTTACAACCATAGATAATTTATGCATCATCAAAAACAAGTACTCCAGTAACTGATCTGTTCATTGTTGAAATAAAATCCACAAGATTTGCAAGAAAATCATGAGTCTGAACCTGGATTGATCTTGTTAAACTTTAGAGGGCAGATCACAAATTAATGAGAAAAATATCCCACCCCATTCCTTGAGATATGCTCCAACTCATTCATCCATTTTTCAATGCCCACTTATTCCAAATCCGAGTCCCAGGCGACTGAAGCCAAACCCAGCTGCTATCAGTTGAGAGACAGGGTACACCCTGGACAGGTCATTGGTCACAGGACCTGTTGCAAAATAATAAAATCAACAATTTGAAATAAAGATCTGATTCTATCCCATGGGAAGGAGCTCAAGTATCGGCAGTGACAGTGATGCAGACACTGCATCGTGTGTGGTGGCGAAGAAGGACCAGAACCGAAGGGCGAAGCTCTCGATCTACCAGTCAATCAACCTTCCTTCTATCACCTCTAGACACGGGCTGTGTGTAGTGACCGAAAGAACAAGATCGCGAATACAAGAGGTTTAAATAAGCTTCCTCCGCAGGGCGTTTTGTGAGACAGCGTGATAAGCTCAGTCATCTGCAAGGGGCTCGGAGTAGACCTGCAGCTCTTCCACATCAACAGGAGCCAGATGCGGTGGCCTGGGGCATCTGGTGAGGATGCGTCCTGGATGTCTCCCTGGTGAGGTTTTCCAGGCATGCCCCACCGGTAGGAGTCTCGGGGAAGACCCAGGACATGCTGGGCAGGCTGTGTCTTTCAGCTGGGAAGTGGCCAAGAGAGAGGGAATTCTGGGTCTGTCCGTTCAGGGTAGTGCCCCCATCGACTCAACCCCATATAGATTGAACTTATTCCACAATTTAAATTCTATCAAAAGCAAATTATCACTCATCAAGTGAAGAGAATTTCATTGAATTTGCTGTATATAGCAAAGCAAGAGGCAGGTACATTCATGCAGCATGATTCAAACATGAATGGGTGGAGAGTAGAAGTCAGGTTAAATAATCCTTTTTTTTGCCTAGAAAAAAGGTTGCCGACTGAGGAAAAGGGATTTGACATGTGCAAGCAACTAATTTTTGCCCACATCCAAGTAAAGACTAACCTTTAAAATGACTGTCCTCAACCCATTAGGATTGTGAAGCAGTGATTTGTTGCTGTACTTGAAAGTCTTTGATTTGAGTTTACCAAAGCACAGAAACATGAGGGCTGTAAAACCTACTACTACTACTATTACTGTCATTTAGTCGCTTTTATCCAAAGCGACTTACAAAACCTTGAAGAAATGAGCAGCATTTCCTGATCTAAAGTTCATATCGAAGCAATAGGTATGAGATGACCTTGCTACATAATCTTGTCTGATGTGCATCTATCTGATGATACCTAGAAAACTGTAGCAGGCCGAGTGCTAATGGCAACACAGATCCTAAGCATCATGCTTGCGTTTCAAGAGCTTACAGACTAGGGATGGGCATAATTAATCGACGATCGATTAATTGATCATTAAGAATTTTGTCTGACGTTTTTTTTTCCGATTAATTAACGCATGTTCTGTTGCATAGTGAGAGTTTTGAAGGAATGCAATTAATTTTACTATGTGGCGGTAATTAGACTTTTTACCACGAGAGGGCGATGACTGAAAATGAAAATCTGTGTATTTCAAAAGTAGCATCATCATGAAGAGGTCGCAGCAAAGTGTGTCGTGAGACCACTTTGATAAAAAAAAAAAAAAACTGCCAACACTGCGAAGTTGTGTTTAAGTACTAGAACAACCCAATTCGGACTCTAGTTAGAAGCGGTGCATCCTGCTCCTGGTCTCAACCTAGCATCAACTCTGTGTTAGCATGGAGGAGCTGCGATGCACAAGCAGGGAAAATTACCAACCCAACAATTTCTGAGGTAGACTCCCCCACCCCTGGATTGCACCGCAACAGACTGGTGGAGAATGAATTAAACAAGATTCAAGAGGCTTTCCCAGTTAGCACGGAGGTATGTGTATCACAGAGACGTCAGTCCCCTCACAGCAGGTGATCTCAGCGCTGGGGTCAGACACGAACGCAGCCTGGTGACCGTCAGCTGGCTTTGCTCGAGTCTGATCCCAGCGCATGTTAACATGCTCATCTTTCTCAACAAAAATCAGTAGACTGGTGCTAAAGTTGTATATAAACTATGTTTGTTTTGTTGTTGTTTTTTACTCTGTTAATGAGCCTAATTCATTGTTGGGTGCGCTGATCTCTCTCATCCTCTTTCTCGACTCTTTTGCTAGGTTTTTCCAAATGTAACACAAAACTATCAGACCTAAAAGTATTATATTTATTTAATAAGTCATTGTTTGACATGACTTTTTAAAAATGATTCATTATTACTTTTTTGGAGAGGAAAAAAAATACGAGCGTCAGTTGCATAGTCAGTTGCGGCTTATAGCACATATTTTCTTGGTGCAACCACGTAAACATGATTAACTACGTTTAACTGCCACAAGAGTTGTCCAACTTGTAATAAAGATCTCAATGAGGAAACACGCCGTTTTTCTATTCTATTAACTGCATTTTAATCTAAAAAAATATCAATGATTAAATCGATAATCGATCGTTAATTCTCCCGATGATCGATGAAGACAATTTAATCGAATGCCCATCCCTATTACAGACTGAAAAAAATGACTGCCTTGTTTACCACTGTGTTTATTGACATGTTCAGTGGTTCGCTGCTCACTTGAAAGTCTCAATCCTTTCCTTTCTTGCTTAGTTGTGGTATACGCTGGGCACACATCATCCAGACAGGCTTTTGCTGCTACAACTGAACCGAAAACGCTTCTTTGATTGAAATCAAATTGCATTCGGCTACCTTCTACAATGTTCAGGTTTGTTTTGGTTCTCACACTGTCATGTTGACCAACACAGAACTCCATACTATCCAAGGATTCATAAGTTAGAGCACCAGCTGAGTGCAAGAAGATCATAAATTTCTGATACAATCAGAAATTAGCCCCTGGATACAAATTCTGAGGCAACCGTAGTCTTTGAACCTTGCTCACTGTAGGCTACAATGCAAGTTATATTTCTTAGCCATCCGTTAGCAAAGTAGTTTATTTAAGTGTACTATGAGTATACTGATTCCATACTAAAAATGAGGCAGTAGCCTATACTGTTTTTATATACTATATTTTATATACACTTAAGAATAGTATAGTGAAGTATACTTGGCTTATACTAAAAGTATAAAGAAAAGTCTAAGGTTAATTACATCACTAAACTCACTTATACTTTTATACTAAACCTTGTATTTGTACTGAAGTATAGGCTACTTTTTACTTTTTTCAGCCACAAAGTACTAATACTTAGTGTAAGTACAGAATAAGGTCAAGTCATTGACTTTTGTCATTAACAAGTCATTGAGTCATATAAGAAAGAAAAGCAACAATATAAGCTATGCCAACCAAGTAACAGAAAAGAAGTCATAAAAGTTGCCATTTTGCTTCCATCGAGTCATTTATGTTTGGTTCCAAAGATATGTGCATTTCTTTTACCTTTTTCTTTAATAGGGAGGACTTCAGTTTTCAGTTGGAGACACCATTTTGTTTACATTTTTAAATGTGCACATTTACATGTAAAAATGGAAACAAAATGGTCAGCTAAAGAGGGCTTGATTTCATAGAGGCTCTTTTTTTCAAATGCACATCTTTAATGATCTAAGCAGGATGCCGATGTGAATTCACAGAACAAAATTTTGGCTAGGAGCTAGCTTTGATCACTTTCCAGTTATGGACCCATTTACAAAACAGAGCTATGCACACATGGAGACTTTTACTTAGTGGACTGCATACCCTGCTGATAATATTATCTGTAGCTTCAGAAAATCCAGAAAATTAGATGACTGCAGCATAGCTAGCAAGGTAGGATATTTCAGGATATCTAGTTAGCTTAGTTAGCTAGTAGGCTTCAGTATTTAAAGTATTAAGTATCAAGGGTGGGTTATTCTAATGTCAGTATAATTTAGCCAGGATATCTTTAAAAATATTCTTGAAAACAAAAATGATCAAATAGAAATACAAAGTTTAACAACCCACCTCCACAGTTCAGTACAACAAAGTTATTCTTTTCTTGCTTTCTATTTTTAAAAGCACTTACAAAATAAATGCATGTTGGTCTGACGGGTTGAGCTCCAAAATCCTGATCGTACATAATGTCTTTTCATTATCTCTGGGAAAGAACCATGCCCCCATCTGTTTTTTGTTTTTTTTGGACTTAATATCCCTGCTTAAAAAGCTGGTCAGTTATTGGAAATCATCCGTGTACCATATGTGATTATCCTGTTCACATTCCCAAAGCCACAGAAGATACCATTGAAACACTTCAGGGTCTTAAAAATAAGTCAATGGCATTTAAACTGAATAGGGAACTCAGAAACAGCAGGTTCATAGATTAATAGTAAAAACAAAAATTAATAATAAAAGAGGATATGGTACCAATACAGAAAATCACATTATATGGAGTAAATATTAAAATAAATATATAGATAAAACTCAGTTAAGCAAAATAGTGGGCCATAATAAGATGGAATAATACTTTTCAAAGATAAATATTGATAAATAAGATAAACCACAAGCATGGAGGTTCATGTTACTGATGTTTAAATGCACAAAATCAAAACAGGTTTCTATGGCTCTAGACCCTCAGTTCTGAACAAAAAGTTATCCCTCTTCAAAGCAAAACACACTTTGTGGTGATGTTTACTTAACCTTTTAAAACTTGAGGTCCAACAACTAGGAGACATTGAAAACATTATTGTGCCAAAATGGCCATTTTGGAGACCTTGCCTGAACTTCTCCAATTTAGTTTATCCCTTTATCAGAGTTGACCTTTGCAGAAATGATGTTCACATATTGTACTAATACTTGATGGAGGTTTAGAGCTACAGCTGCATCATTCCAAGGAGAAATGCATGATCATCCTGAAATTTTGGGGGTTTTGTTTTTAGGTGAAACCTTATGGAATTATTTTTGTGCCAAAAGAAACAAACAAAACTTCTTAAAAGTGAAACAAAAATAGGAATTAGAGAGAAAATAAAACTAATTTAAAAACAAAATGTTTAACTTGCAATCGATAACTTTGTCTAATTGCATAAAGTGTTGGTCTTTTACTCTTCTAATGATGCATTTTTCTGTTTACTGTTCCCTCTGCTTCTCTATCTCTGGTCAGACTTTAGCTCTGCGCTGATGAGTTGTCAGTTAAAAACTAATTAGCCAATGGGGATGATCTCTTGAAAAAGCCTGCCTACCCAAGAGGATTGTGCCAAAATTCAAATTTCTCTTCACTTTGTGAGATATTTTTTAAAATATGTCACCTCAAAGTTTGCTGTTATGAACTGTCTGCAGACCAAAAGTGCGTCATGAGCACTGACTGAATAATATCCATGGACAGACCATCCATGACGACACCCGTAGGTTTGTGAATTGAAGTTCAATGGGAGGTTCCCACCGTTGCCATCTTGGCAGCATCAGACAACTCGTCACTCCCGGAAAATACAAAAAAAATGGGCAAAGCAATGGGGCTGAAAGATACCACAAGCGCCAGCGCCAACAGCCCCTTTGGTCACCAGTCAGTCAAAAGGACACGCCTCTAATTATGTACAATTTCAAGATTGAATAAACTCTAAACGGATGAGTAAAAATAAAAAAAAATATCCTCCTCACAGTTGTCATGAAGGTAAACTTGACCTATTAAACCTTTTTAACATGGGAGTCTACGGAGATTGACTCTCTTTTGGAGCCAGCCCCTAGTGGAGGAGGGGTGAACTGCAATTTTCGGCACTTCTGCATAGGCTTTAATCGTAGTTTGCCGCTCGGTCATGAGCCATATCTACCTCATCGCCAGATCCAGTCTAGTGCCAACACTAGGAGCTAATGCTAACATTCCTACCCTTTTCCCTGAGGGAGAATGATGTTTTAGCCTCTTTGGCTGTCCGCAAGGCTAACAACCAATCATGTCGCATCCAGGTCGGCCTCAGTTTAACATTTTGTTCCGCTCTCCGCCACTATTATTTTAAATTTTGCACTGCCCTTGCCGACTGGCTTTAGCCTATTTAGACGGAGGGCGGAGTTATCCGAGGAAAGGAGGAAGCAGCAATTCACTTAAACGCACATGACCATGCAGCCAGACCGGCTTGTAAACAAGATGCTGGAGATCAACACAGAGCCAGTATGTGACATCATGCTATACTTCAGATGAAAAACAACCACATCTAGTTCTTCACATAGCAATTAATCTATCAATTCCTTCAACCTAGAAGAATTTATTTCTTTTTATTGCCCCTTTAGATGCATACAGTATACAACAGTATACAAGAAGTGATGCTTTCACAAAAAAAGATCTACCACGGAAAGACTTCTTTTTAAAAGACCATTTCATATAAAGTCATTTATGTGTCAACACAAATGAAAGGGTGACATACAGTAAAATAAGTGTATTTTTCTTTAATGGATAAACATGATAAAAGTATCATTTTACTTTAAATATCCATCTTTCACTTGATTTGATCTCGGGTCCATAAATAGTGGATCGGTTTCACTTATGAATGATTTATGTGTAAGAAGGGGGGGCTTTAAACGTGATTAAAGACCATAAATCATCATTACACATAAATATCCACCACCAATGTAATAAATCGCAGTCCTGCTGTAAACATAACCCACATCTACATAGTCACCGAGCATGGAGGCAGGCCAAATCTTCAGATACAGTGGCAGTAGCTCAACCTCAGTTCTACTCCGGCCTCATTCGCGGGTCCTCCTTATAACTGCAGATCTTAAGCAGGAATGAGCACCCAAGTGTGTCCATGACTGTCAAACAGTGGCACTCTCGGCCAGTAATAGGCCCATTATTGGTTAGAGCACAGGAACCGCAGAGTCAACGGAGGATAAGACGGAGCAACCGATCAAGATAAATAAGTGGCGGAAGAGCCAAATCGGCAACTGGAGCATCACAACACATCAGAGACACCCCCCCCCCGTCTCTGTCTCTCTCTTTCTCCCTCTCCATCCTTCGTTCCTTTTCCTCTAGCGAGATGCCCTCCTCTCTTCTCCCATCAAATTCACCCACTTTTCTCTCTCTCCCTCTTTCCTTGTCTCTCTCCCCTCTCTCGGCCTTTGAAGATGCTTTGTTTTCTGAGTTGCCTCTAATCTTCAAATAGGGTGATCTAATAATGGCTGCTACGGTGTGTGTGCAAGCAAGACTTGATGCACTGAAGTGTGTGTCTGCGTGTATGCCTCCTGCACATGTCAAACTGCTCGTGTCTGCGTGTGAGTGTGCACGGGTGTGTTTGAGCGTGATAGAAACATGCATGTTGATGCACCCCAACTCGTAGCCCTGGGTGCTGTTTGGATGTCATGCTGAGCCCTCACAGTGTCTGTCTGAGATGGGTGGGGGGGAGACAGCCGTGTGTGTGTGTGTGTGTGTGTGTGTGTGTGTGTGTGTGTGTGTGTGTCGCTGTATGATGGCTGGTACAGTCAACACACGCAGACAGTTGAAAATAAGCCATCTCCGCAGGGAAATGGAGGCCAAAAGAAGGCGTAAAATGTAGAACAAAAGATGGCAACGGTAAATAGAAAGTTAATGCTTTAAAAACCCGTTCGTTCCACAAACCTTACAAACCAGAGAAATCAAGATGAAAGTGGGGAAATTACACGTTTAGGAAAGAGAGATCTGCATGAAAACGGAAGATAAAAGACAAAAAAAAAGACAGCCTCGTATAATCCTTCGGGCTTGGAAATTGTTTTGAGAAGAAGAAATTCTCTGTCGAAAGATAGCCATCAAAACAATACTGCGCTTCCTCCCAACGTTCTCCACGTGTGACATTTTCAAGCCCGGGCGATATTTTTTCCAAAGGCCCGGCAGAATAAAAACAATCCTTTCACAAACCCAGCTCTTCACCCCTCACACATCTCATCTAATGCTTTCATTAGAGTGAAAAGGTTACCTTTAAGGAGGGCAAGACCTTGACAACCAACTAGAAAGAATGCAGATGCATCTATATCTAGCCACCCCCCCTTGCCTAGAAATAATCTAGAGCAGTTGCAGCAGTAGCAGCCAAAGCCCATTTGGATAGTTAAAAAAAAAAAAAAAAAAGTCTTGTAAGGCAAAGACCTAATTGAATTGCTTCTGATGGAAAGAGGAGCTCAATACCCTTTAACAGGTTGGAGGGAAGAAGGAGGGAAGAGGGGAAGGGCACAAAGGGGAGTGAAAGTAAGAGGCGACTGGCGTGATGATGGTGGTGGGGGGGGGGTATGTGTGTGTGAGGGTGATGACGAGGGCGGAGACTAATCGAGATGGACAGATAAGGAGGGAGAGAGGGTGAAAACAAAGAGGAGATGACAAAGAGAGGTGGTAACGATGGAGATAGATGGAGGAGAAATAATAGCAGAGGCTGAAAACCGAGAAGAGCGCTGATTAACAGTTTTGATG
>JAPMNP010629443.1:0-10537 GCA_029874935.1 Atherina boyeri
TTTTTAACCGATTGGCCTAGAGGGCAGTATGAGGGGAGCGGCATCATTCTTTTCATGTGCTCGCTTTGTATTTGTTATTGTTTGCCCGTGGAGACTGGCTGTTTTCTCCTGTTTGTATGGCTCGCTTTTTCCTTTCTCCACGGTGATGTGCTTTCTCCTCTCCTTCTTTCTCTCTGTCATGGTATCCCTCTGTGACCTCCTCATATAAGATCCCTTGTTCCTTTTCGTCCCTATTGCTCTCCTCTTTCTTCTTTCGGCTGCCTTTGTTGCACTGAGCCCTCTCTCATATTCTTCTTTTAACTTGTCGGCCTCCTCTCTCACTCTTAATTCCTGCACTCGTCTTCACGTCCCTTCTTTCTCTTCTCCTGCTTGTCCTTGTCGTTCTCTTTGCTCCCTCTTTAGTTTAATTATATTATTACTGTAATGGTCTTGAAGCCAAGACTTTATGAAAAAAAGACATGTAAATGAACACTGTCCTCTGTGTATGTGTGTGTTATCTGTGTATAAATACCCCCCCCCCCTTTCCACTGTACCCCCCTGACCACACACCCCGCTACTCTACTTTTCATACGCTTTCTTGCCCCTCAACATTTGGCATGCTAGTGCATGTATATGAAAGGCACGCACATGCACAAATGCACACAGAAGCAAGGACACGCAAGGTTAGGCAAAGCAACTCGGCTCAGAGGCTGCACATGTGAAACGGCAGCTGAGAGTTTCACATGTGATCCATGTCTGGGCAGCACACATGAATTCTGCACCGCGGACTGGAGTCGATTTGAGTTCTCTAAAACGCTACTGTCATAATGCATTCATCAACCCCCCCGCTACGGCTAGAGGAGAGCGTGGACGCCACCTGATGGCGAGAATGCACGGCAGTGACACAGCTGGACTGTATGCTGGGTTGGGGGAGGGGAAGGCAGGATTGGAAAGGCTGTGTGTGTGTGTGTGTGTGTGCGCGCATGTGTGTGTGTGTGTGTGATTGTGTGTGTTTGTGTGCACAAGTGTTTATTTTTGTGCATGTCGGCCGCATCATGTGGCGGCGCATCTCTCTCGTGTCCTTTAGGCTGATGCTAAAAAAGACAGATTTTTACCTCGTTGGTGACACAGTTCGGATGTTTTCTAAACAGCATGGTGAAGCGTAACAATCTGCGTGGTGTCGCAGGCCACAGGGGTATGGGGGGGGGGAGGGGGGGGCTTGGGCATGTGATCTATCAGTATGAGTTGAATGTGAACCACACATAAAAGCACATTTAGGCTAAAAGATGTCCCTTTTTTAAAGACACATTAATTGAACTTCTGCTTTTGCTTCCTAAAACGTATCTGTGTGTCCCAGCCTGGCCCAGGTACCGCGTGCTGCGAGTCCAGGAGCTGGGCCAGTACAACCTGGAGATCCTGTCGGCGGATATCTCTGATGACTCCCTGTACGAGTGCCAGGCCCCTGATGCCGCCCTGAGGTCCAGGAGGGCCAAACTCACCGTCCTCAGTATGTTTGTGTTCCTATGCTAGAGTCCATATGTCTTTACGATGCTATATAAGACTGTGTGTTTTTAACCACACTCTCTCCCTCTGTTCCAGTCCCCCCAGACGACCCAGTGATCGATGGGGGTCCAGAGGTCCTGCTGAACGCGGGGGAGTCCTACAACCTGAGCTGTGTGTCTCGAGGGGCTAAGCCGCCTTCAATGATCGAGTGGCTTAAAGATGGCCTGCCTGTGGAGGGAGCTGTCAGTACCACCGTGAGTTTAAAAAGAAGAAACCTGCACAAACACACACACAAGTACATTAAACACACACGTCTTCTAGCATTTCATGAGTCTTTTTAGTCTTGGATCGACCGCTCTCTTTGTCCTCTAATCACCAGGAGGTGCTTCCAGACAGGAAGAGGGTGACCACACGTAGCTACCTTCCAGTCCAGCCCATTGACACTGACACGGGGAGGAACTACAGCTGCACGGCCACCAACCTGGCTGTTCCCACCGGCAAAAGCACAACCGTCACCCTTAACGTGCACCGTAAGCCACATTACACTTGAATTCAAGGCTAAAATTAGTTTATTTTAATGATTACATTGTTTCTTTTGATTATACACTCAGCGGCCACTTTGTTTGGTGCACATGGCTAGTACCAGGTTGGACCCCTCTTTTTCCTTCAGAACTGCCTTAATTCTTGGCGTCATATGTTCAAGAAGTTATTGGAAACATTCCTCAGAGATTTTGATCCATATTGACATGATAGCACCACACAGTTGCTGCACATCCATGACGAGAATCTCCCGTTCCACCACATCCCAAAGATGCTCTATTGGATGGAGATCCGGTGACTGTGGAGGCCGTTGGAGGACAGTGAACTCATCGTCATGTTGAAAAAAGCAGCTGGAGATGATCTTAGCTTTGTGACATGGTGCATTATCCTGCTGGAAGTATCCATCAGAAGATGCTCCACTGTGCTCATAAAAGGATGAATATGGTTCGGCAGCAACGCTCAGGTAGGCGGATGGTGGTTAAACCATGCCATGTTGGTACTAAGGAGGCCAAAGGGGGACAAGAAAATAGCCTGAAGAGTTGAGCCAAGGCAGGATGGATCCATGCTTTGAGTGATGGAATTCTGCATACTTAAATGCCCTTTCTTCCTCATTTTGATACTCAGTTTGAACTTTATCCAGTCCCCTTCACCATGTCTACATGACTAGATGTGTTGAGTTGCTGCCCTGTGATTGGCTGGTTAGATGTTTGCGTTAGCAAGCAGTCAAATGGGTGTACCTAATAAAGTGGCCAGTGAGTGTATGAAAAAGTCAACATAGATGCCTGGTTATAATGTAAAGGAGAAAGGACATTTAATGAGGTTATAATTCTTAGTTTGTCATAAATTGGTGTTATTATAGTTAGGACAAAAAATGAATGAAGAAAAACACGATAATCTTAAATGTATAACATCTGCATGCAGATAAAGGCTTTTAAATCTCTTATTAAGTAATGCATGGCGGCCATTTTGCATGGGATAATCCTCTGAATTGCAGTATGTATTATTGTAGTAAGGTCATGTGCATGTCTGTCCCTTCCAGATCCACCTATAGTGACCTTGTCCATCGAGCCTCGTTCTGTCCTGGAAGGGGACAGAGTCACCTTTACCTGCCAGGCCCATGCCAACCCCCCCATCATGGGCTACAGGTTTGCTTCCTTCTCTTTTCATTCCTTCCTTTTCTTCCTTGCAATACGAGTAACTCGTCAACTTGTCAAGTTGTCATAAAAAAGAGATAATTGTAACAGAGTGTGTCTGAATCGTAGGTGGGCTAAGGGTGGCGTGGTGCTGCAGGGCGCCAGGGAGAGTGTGTTCACCACTAAAGCCGACCACTCCTTCTTCACTGAGCCTGTCTCCTGTCTGGTTTTTAACGCTGTTGGAAAGACCAATGTCAGCATCTTGGTGGACGTTCACTGTGAGTCACCCAGTTACTCACCTTGTATAATCACGCACATCAGTCTGGAGTCAGAGGGAAGAAGTGCTCCATTGTTGTATCGCACCAAAAAAGAAAATCACACAATCCCCCTTTAAATCTGTCTCCAGTTGGTCCAATCTTGTTGGTGGAGCCACAGCCAAAAACAGTCGACGTGGACTCTGATGTCACACTCAACTGCAAATGGGCCGGAAACCCGCCGCTCACGCTTACATGGTTTAAGAAGGGTTCAAACATGGTGAGAAGCTTACTGGTGATAAAATGCATCCTGTTGTGGAGGAGAAGTACATTAGACATGTTTTTCTCTTTTAATGTCATTAGTAAGGGTTTTATCAAACATTGATTGATAATAAACAACTGAACATTGGATGTAAAAAGAGTGCCCACCCCTGCTGGAATGTTTTCCTGATGTTAAAAAACTAAACAATAAATAATGTAATCTGTAACCTGTACAATTCGATTAAAAACCAAATTAATCTCTTTTGGGAAATGTAAAGAATATGAAATGCACAATAAGCTAGTTGCATGTCTGAACATGTGTTGACCATTAGTTTTTTCAGTACAGAATTTTTAAGCTGCCTTTGAATGCCATTCATGTCAGTGATAAGTACCGGTAAATTAATAAAAAATACCCAATGAACTAAAGACAGATGGAAAAACATGTGTGAAACATTGTATAATTGTGGAAGTTTCACAATTTAATAAATGTGGCACTGCTACAAAAAAAAACTTAAATAAAATCATTGAATAAAACATTTTATATGTCATATCACATTATTTATTATTATTATTTTATTAATTTAAGGCATTTATTTGATTATTGAGGTTCAGACAACCAGAACTGAGTACAAGACCATTACAGCACAGCGAATCAGATCTCCTTTGTGATCCTTTTTGTATCAGGTGTCTCTCTCTTTGTTACATATTTTACTATAATATTCTCACACATAATTTTCTGATGGATGTGGTTGCTGGGCAACTATAAAACCCTTGTGATGGGTCAACTCTGATGTGCATTTTAGGGCCAGAGTGGTGTCACATAAATTGTAATATGAATAAGTAATGCCGGTGGAGTACACGAAGAACAATCAGCCTGTCCAATGTGAATTTTGATTTAGTTTATGCTGTTTGGTTTATTTCCTTGTTTATGTTTTTTATTTTTTACTCCCCCACAGGTTCTGAGTAACAGCAACCAGCTGTATCTGAAGTCGGTGAGCCAGGCGGATGCTGGCCAGTACGTATGTAAGGCCATCGTCCCACGGATTGGAGTGGGAGAGACTGAGGTCACACTCACCGTCAATGGTCAGAGAAAATCCAGTTTAATGTTTTTCCACTTGCAGATGTAAATCTTGTGTTCTTCTAACTTGAGACAGCTGCTTTGGTTGTTCATTGAAAAAAAACAGATTACATGTTGCTGAGCATTTCTTTTCTATTCCTAATCATTCCTAATTAGTAGGCCTTCAAAATCATTCAAAGATTTTCCCATTTATTTGATATTAGTTTGTTTTATTACATTTTAATACATTTTTTATTTTATTTTGTTCTTTTTTGTTTTTTGTTCTATTTTAGTGTATTTTTTAATTGAGTTTTCATTTTTTTTTATAATTACTCTATTTAACTTTCATTAGATCTTATTTTATTTCATTTTGTTCTGTTTTACTTCAATTTTATTTGTTGTTATTTTATTGACTTTGATGTGATTTTGTTGTTATTTAATTTGATGTAATTTATTTTTTTATTGATTTGATTGTTTTATTCTATTTTGCTAAATTTGAATTGATTTTCATTCATTTTTTTATTTGTTCTATTTTACTGTATTTCTATGTAATATTGTATTTTCTATGTACTATTACATTCTGTAATAATTAGCGTAATGTATATTTATTTTATTTGATTTTATTTCTTGTGAGAACTCTCTTTTCACATTATGTTCCCTTATTTTTGTCCCAACAGGTCCACCCATCATCTCCAGTGACCCGGTCCAGTACGCTGTGAGAGGGGAAAGAGGAGAAGTGAAATGCTACATAGCCAGCACTCCTCCTCCAGATAAGATAGTAAGTAAAAAGAAATAAGACAATAATTGATAAAAGTTTTCCCCTTTTTATATTATTCAGACTAGAATAATCATAATAATAATCATCAAATAAGCCAAGGAAAAGCTTTGACTACAAAGAGTAGGTGGTCGCTCCTTTTAGTCTAGCAGTTTGTGATTTGATCTTACTGTACCTTTTCCTAAATGGCTCCTCTCCTGCATGCTGTTAGGCCCTGTCCCCTTTTCTTTCTGAGCGGTGACTCAGCCTCAAACTCTCCCAGAATGTTCCTCCATCCCATCACATAAACAAACCAGGACTAACACTGAGCTGTCCGCTTTTAGCTCTGCGTCAGAAAGCAGCCCAGTCGGCGCAACGGTAGCGGTGGTAGCTGCTCGGCTCTCCCTCCCCGCCTCCGTGACTGATCCATCCTGACTCGCTTATGCGCCCCTAATGCAAGTGGTGAAGGCCTGGGACGGAGAGAGATTTATAAAATATAAAGGACCGGGGAGGAACAGTTGTCCCTGTAAACGCCACAGCCAGGAGATTCTCCTTCTCTGCAATAAGTGGGCAGATTATAGGAACATGTGGGCTTATGCATAATTAACTCACCCTAGTACAGTACTTCAGTGCTGAATAATAAAGCTGCTTTTAGTGGCTTTAAAGGTGGAGAATGAGCTGTATTCTTGCCAGCTCAGTCACCCACTGTGCAGTTTGCATGTGTGCGTGAGTTCATATTTATGGAGACTGTTGCATTAGAGTTGCATTTGATGGATGTTATCTTATCAGCCCGTCATGTTATTTTCTAATGTGTATAAAAACATTACACGGCATGCATACACACCTGTTTTTGTCTGTGTTGTTAAGGAAGGCAGTTTATGCAGCTCCAAAACCTGCTAAAAAATGTAATACTTACACTTAAATAAAATGTTGTTGCTTTGTGTAATTTCACTATCGAATGGACCCCTCAACAAGGGTTGGAGCTGCAGCATATGGTCTGAAATGATGCATAAATGCTGCCTCATATTGTGAAAAACACTGGGGAAAACTTGACACAAATTGATGAGATGCAGAGAATGTGGCATATGCTTCATGAGAGCATCACAGAATCCTCAGAGTTTCATCCCACATCCTTCCCGGGTGTGATAAATGAATCCATTGCAAACTGCTGATTGGATGCTGCGTTTGCGTGCACGCTGCAGGTGTGGGCATGGAAGGAGAACGTGTGGGAGAAGGAGAAGGGGACGCTGCTGGAGAGGTACACGGTGGAGCAAAGCAAGCCAGCGGCTGAGGGCGGCGGCGTCCTCTCCACCCTTACCATCAACAACGTGATGGAGTCCGACTTCCTGTCCACATACAACTGCACGGCCTGGAACTCGTTCGGCCCGGGCACCATGATCATCACACTTGAGGAAACTGGTGAGTTAAATCTTCCCAATATGTAAAAATGGGCCTGTGATGAGAGGAAATGTTGCTTTTGTCATCATTTTAACTCCTTTTAACGCTTTATCTCTACAGAGGACGTTCCAGTGGGGATAATAGCCGGTGGGACGGTGGGATCCACCATCCTCCTGTTCATCTTTCTGCTGGTCCTTGTTCTTATCTTCTACCGGCAGCGCAAAGGCAGTGAGTCATACTCCCTGTATGCTTTGACACAGATTCAAAAATAGAGGTATTTGTGCCTTTCATGGAGGTACACGGCTTAAAATCTTCACTTAAGCCGCTGTAAAGCAAGGAAGAATCTAACACCTCCAGTTTCCTTCCCGACTGTATGGCTGCAGGTCCCCCCTCTGAGCTTGTGAAAACACTTTTGACTGACAAGCGTGTGTTTTACAGCTGCATTCATCTTCCCCGTGTTTTGCTTCCAGGCCGGCGTGGGGTCACGCTGGGTAAGCCTGACATCAAGGTGGAGACCATAAACAAGGAGACCCACAGCTTAGAGGAGGACTCCGGCAGCGTGTCCACAGCTTCGCGCATGGTCAAGGCCATGTACTCGGTGAGCAGCAGCGGGATGTTTGTGTTTGTCTTGGACTCGCAGCCTGTAGTTGTAGAAAAAAATAGCCTCAGAATAACTCTGTAACCTCTCTCTATGCTGAGCTGTACCTTCTTGACTAAAAACAAACACTTATTTCCTCTTAAATCGCTCTTTTTTTAACTCTTTTAATTCCATTTTCTCTTTCCTCTCACACTCTGTCGCCTCCTTCCCTGTTCTGTTTTGTTATGGCTCCTTCTCTCCTTTTTTTTTCGTTTTGTTGTTTGACGGTTTAGTTTCTCCCCTCTGTGTCCTTCTCTCCCTCCAATCAGCCTTTTAAAGATGACATAGAGCTCAAGTCTGACCTCCGCAGTGACACCCTGGACACCCGCCAGGAGTATGACCTGAAGGTGAGATCATCCAGATGAAAGAATGAGTCAGTAGCATCAGTCCAGAGCAGATTTCTCTCTCTTTTAAACTGATTTTAAAGTCAGTTTTTATTTTGGGAATTGAGGAATTTTGGAAAGTCGGAGCTTTCTCTTTCCGTCACGCTGACATGAATCATTTACACATTTTGACACCGTGAGTTTGGGCTTAGGTGATGAATGCATTTTCACCCGTGAAGCTGCCAAAATGTTCTTCTGAATAATCTGTGAGGGCAAACAGACCTGCCCCTTCCAGCTGGAGTGCTGCCTTGGATCACTTTGAAGAAATATGAATCCACTGCAGGAGGTGGTTAGATCACCCTGAGAGTCGCCTCAGCCAGACTGCTTTTTGGGTTTTTGGGGTTTTTTTTGTTCATTTTAGTAGTTTTTTTCCCCTACTTCCTGGAACAGCAAAGCAGTGAAACATAATTGGATGGGAGAGACCAGAAGGGATTCACTGCTGAACACTCCAGGGATGAAACCTGAGACATTTGAGCAACAGACAAATAATATCAGATTTTAACTGTTGAGTTGAGCAAAAATTGGACTTGAGTAAGTTTGGGCTAACATGATGCACAAAACACAATCGGCAGCAAAAAAGAAAGAGAAAAAAAGGACATCCTCTATTGAATCTAAGGTTTTATGTCAGGACATGATTAAAAGAAAGAATATGGTCCTTATTAGGTATTGAAATGAAATAAATACAACCTCAGATGAACAACAACATGTGATATTATCACATTATTACACTGTTTCATCATTTATTTTACAAAAACTGAGTCCTTCTCATGATTGAACAGCTTCTAGAGCAGGGGTGGGGAACCCTGGTCTTCGAGGGCCCCAGTCCTCTAAGTTTTCCATGCAACCCACCTTCAACACACCTGACTCAAATCAAATGGATCCAACAGCCAATGAAGTTCTGCACAATTGCTAGTTAATTTGAATCAGGTGTGCTTGCGTAGGGAAACATGGAAACCTTGCAGGATGAGGGCCAAGGTTCCCCACCCCTGTTCTAAAGCCACCTATTGCAGCAATAACTTGAAGTAATCTTCTTTTTTTTTAATAGATAAATAAGAAAAAAAAGAAGTAATCATTTTCCGTATCAGGTCATTAGTCTGTCACATTGTTGTGGAGGAATTTCGGTTCACCTTTCTTTACATCGTTGCTTCAGTTCTTTTAGGTTTGGTTTCTGCAGCTCTCTTACAGTACGTGCCCACTAGCACTTCGCTCTATTCCAATGGGTGACATCAAGCGATTTCAAGCGCCCGCAAAGCATTCCGGGAAGGCAGCGCTACATTTAAAACGCTGTCGCACGACAGAAAAGCTCACCAATGCCCATCTTTATGCAAATGAATCCGTTGAACGTGAAACGTATATCCAATAGGAGTAGAGCACAGGGGAGACTGGGGGAAGTTCTCTCGCTGATCCTTTCCTCTAGACGTCGTACTACAAAAAAACGCTCATGACACTTCAGTTCCGAGTAGTAGTAGCAACCATTCTTTTACTGTCTTTGGTAGCAACACGCCCACCAATACAGTCTATGCCACCAACGTACAAATGAGAGTAGGGCGCGCGACACCGCCTGTCTGTCGTTTTGTGCTAGTGGACATGTACCGTTAGAGTCCCATCACAGGATTTCAGTCAGGTTGAGGTCTGGACTTTGACTGGATCATCTCAACACCTTAGTTCTTTTCGTATTTAGTCCTTCTCTTGTAGATTTGCTACTGTGTTTGGGATTATTGTCCTGTTGCATGATTAGTTTCAGACGAGCTTTAGTATAGACAAACTGAGTTTTTGTGCTGATCTGCTGGGTTTGGTTTCTGCATTGTGACCAAACATCTCCATTTTAGTCTGCTTTGTCCAAAATATATCGTTTCAGAAGACTTGTTGTCTGTTTAGATGCAGCTTAGATGCAGCTTTGCAAACCTAAGGATGTTCTTTTAGAGAGAATAGACCTTTTCTTGCAACCCTTGTTCAGTCTTTTTCTAATTGTACTGTCATGAACTTTAACATTTAACATGCTAACTGAGGCCTGGGGAGTCTTGTTGTTTTGTTTTTTTTGTTTCCCCCCCCCAGTTTTTCTGACCATTGCACGGTCTGACTTTGAGCTAACCTTCCTGGGACATCCACTCCTGCGAAGATTGACAACTATTTTGATTGTTTTCCACTTCAGCTCTATTTGTATTGCACCAATTCATGACAAAGTCATCTCAATCCAGTTAGCCATAGTTAATTATAACTATAATTATAATCATAATGATAATAGTTTAATTATAATCAAATTAAAACCTATGATATGATCCACATTTGTACAGATTAAAATAACTGTATTCATATAAAGCTACCTCATGAGAACGATCACCTAGCTAACTCAAGGATCAATTCTCCTTCCTGAGCACACGGCAGCGTCTTTCTCCCTGTAGAATGATGGACTCTTTCAGTTAGTGTGGAAATGTCATGAACTTTAACATTTAACATGCTAACTGAGGCCTGAAGAGTCTGACGTGTAGCTTTTGGGTCTAAACTTTGGCTGAACTTACTGGGACGTCCACTCCTGGGAAGACTGGCAGCCGTCGAGATCACAGGTCACCAACTCCGGCCCTCGAGGGCCAACATCCCGCAGGTTTTAGAGTTTCACTGCAACAGCACACCTGATTCA
>JAPMNP010629449.1:0-10111 GCA_029874935.1 Atherina boyeri
TGATGTACGGTATTAGTCCGCCACTATTCTATTCTATTAGTCAAGCTCTCAGCGGAAGAATGTACGGGTGTGAGGCGTTTGGAAAAATAGGGTCGCAGTTTTACAACGAACGCTATAACACCTGTTGGAAAGCATTTTTTGCATCGACTTTTGCCTGAACATATCAGTGAACACCCCTGACCACTCGGTGAGTTTCATGTCTTTGTAAACGCAAGTTTAATGAGTTTTAGGAAGGATTGTTTCTATGGTTACACAGCCATTGTGGAAGTGGGGGGTGCTGCCACAAAAACCGTAAAAGCTCGTTCCAGCAGCATGTGTCCAAATTTGAATCACAATCGTTCTATTTCATCATAAACAATCCGAAAATAGGGCTTTAAGTGCAAAATAACGAACTTTTCCTTTAAAGTCACCGTTCCTCTAGAACAGATTATACTGTGTCCTTAGACATTTTACTAAAAACTAAACGGTCTGATTAAATATAAATTTTTGGTCTATTTTTCCATGCCACACGCTTCATGATGTGGATGGAATGGATGGATGTCTGTCTGGTCGATGTCCTGGGGGAAACACTGAGAAACAGACATTTCCCTGCCAGTCAGTGTGGAGCTTTCAGAGTCGCTTCCCCAGTTCCTTCACTCTGGATGGAGCGGGAGCTATCAGGGCCAGATAGAGAAATGCATACCAGCAAATGTAGGGTCAGTTGTGTGCCAGCATGTCCTCGCCCAGGTCATCCATTGAAAAGACTCGAGTCACTTTTCGGTGCAGGTATGTCCAGGTGTTTCATGTGCGACTGCGGGAGAAACTGGGTCCAGAGATTCCTCACACACCAGCCTTTGCGTGTTCTACCGCAATCTGACAGGCTGGCATTGGTTGTACCATGTTTTGTGACAGGACAGCACCCATGGGTATCCCCTATACGAGTAAAGCTACAAAATATGCATCCAACAGTTATTATAAACCAAGTTTAGTCTGAGATGTGACACCTACCACTGAAAATCTCACATGTGAGTGACTGAGTCAGATTGCTTGGATGTCTGACGGCTTCAACCCCAGTAATCAAAGGTTTGATATAAATCCCCAATCAATTAGGTATTGATCTCATAAAAGTCAAGATTTGGGGAATGAAATGGGACTAATTTGAGCGATTTTTCTTTTTTTGTCCCTTTTTTTTTTTGGTTGGAAAAAATTTAAAGAAACTGCTTCAAAATATGTGATACGAATGTGGTCATATATGGCTTAGACACATAATCCTGCCCTGTCAGGTCTGTAGAGGGAGGTTTGATTTAGCATATTTTGCTTCTACATGTTAATTTGGATTTTACTGCTGAAGTAAGGATTCTAATCATGAAATCTTTCTACTTTTTTTGCTAGCCTGTCAAACGAGAACAAATTTTCACTTGATCAGCACATATACATTAAACAGATGAGTTTGATTGCTTTCTGCATTTCAGATCCTCCTCCTGGCACAGAGCCGGCGGTGGAAAGATGGTTTATGTTCTCGCAACACAGTGGAGTATCACCGCCTGGATCAGAACGTCAACGAGGCCATGCCGTCCCTCAAGATGACCCGAGACTACGTCTTTTGATAACATTCAAAGGAACAGTGTGTCACAGAGCCTGATGACCCTCCTACCAGGTCTTGATTATTATCTACATCCTGCGCTACGCTGTGGATGCTTTCTCTCGCTTTACAGGCCAACTACAAAGCAGGGGCTGTTATGTTTTTGAAGTAGAATCATGTTTATTCTGACTTTATTATAGATATATTTCTGTTTATCGGGTATTCTATTTATGTTTTTTATGTTTAACTACTATATTTTTTAAATTAATAACTTACTGGGATTTAATACTTTGATTTATCAGAGGTCTTATATTTGTTTGTTATTGAGCATTTTGCCTTATTATCCCATTAGACCTCTTTGTTTTCTATTGTTTTTTGTCTTGCAATGTCTTAATATTTTCAGAGGTGGGGAAGTACATGTTAAAATTACTTTAAGTTAGAAAGTAATTCCTGGTGATTTAATAGTTGATTGTGTATCTCAGAAACAAAGATATGAAAGCGTATACAAACAAAGCAACCTACTAAGAGAAGCTAAAATGTACACATGCACCGGCATAGAAATGAACACAACTGGAAAGACTTAACTACCCTTTTTATTTTTAAAAGTTTTTTTTCTTATTCTTTTTTAGATATTTTCTTTTTTTTATTTATGTTGTATTCAGAAAGAGGGGTGATGTACTTTAAACTTTAAAACACTGGCAAAAAGATTTAAATATACAATTATAAGCATTTTAATTTGGAACGTAACCACAAAGATGTTTTTTCTTAATGTTTACAAAATGTTCAATTTTTTTTTCACCACTTCCTACGTTTCTGATTACACGATTGAAGAAAATGCATGGTTATCTTTATCGTTTGATCAGTCATCGTATCAATAATAAAAGTTTGCAAATTAAGCTAAACAAGAAGTCAGGTAGGGTGACAAATCTTTAGATGACGGGTAATCTCATGGTGAAGCCATTTAATTGTGGAAGGAATGTACTGATGTATCATAGAAGCTTTTGTTACCAGTTCATTCCCCCTTCATCACTTTATATTTAACTGAAAAGGTACCTCTTCTGCATCTACTGCCCAGATTTTGCTATGCAGAAATCCTGCGGCTGGCTTTTCTTTGTTTTATGACTTCGATGAAGTCTCTGTTAACACAAGTTCATTAATGCAAAAGTGTAATTACTGCATTCCCTTATACTCACACAGAACTTTTAATCATATTTACCTCCTGTCTGTCTAGTTGGTGGACTTTTATCCCTTATTAAAACACTTGCACCCTCTGTTTGACCTGCTGCACACATGGCCATTTAAAAAAATGTCAGAAAAACCCATTTATTTTTCTCCTCGTCCTTCCTGTTTATCATTGTCACACATCTATTGCCATTTCATGCCTTCAGTTACGATGCCATAACTGCCACAAGTCCAGATACGTTATCAGTTTCCTGCTGCCCTCTGTTAGGTGTCTTCAGGTGTCACGTCTATTAAAGTTCTACGGTGGGTAGATGGATTTGCACTTTGCTGCTCAGTCCTGTTAGCTAGAATATGAGGGGGGAGGGGGTGATTGATCAACATTGCTCTTGCAATCAACAGTAGGAACTGTACAATCTTTTTGATTTGTCAATAAAGCACAAATTGTTTAAATCCTTAAGATGGTCTTTTGTTGAAACAGCAGTAATAAAGTACAGATACTCTTTTTATGTTTGGGAAACAGATAAAGAGAAAACTGTGATCCAGCTTTTCATTTGGAAAATCTGCCCAACTCTTTTGCAGTTTTCACTACCAACACTTGTTTACAAGACATCCACTTTGATCTTGATAGGCTCGGAGGTTTTTTTCTCAGTTTAGCTGAGTAAAGAACAAGGTTTAAGATGAGTTTTTATAACAAATAGCCATTTAGAGGAGGAAGTAATGCCTTCATAAACAAGAGTAGTTTGGTGGGTCGATGGCATGAGTTTTCTTTTATCAGCTGCTAAAGGGAACTACCACAAGGAGGCAGTATGCTCCCACAAATGCATCCATCAAACTGAAGACTTTGCTTGCCTGATTTTCTGCTGTCCTTAAACAAACTGAGCGATAGCATCACATATGGAAGAGGAGGGAAAGAAAGAGTGCATATGTCACTGACTCGAGTGCAAGTTAAATTCTAGTTTTGTAGTTTTCCACCACTTCCCATGGTGTTGTAACATAACAAGTAACATAAAGAGGCATGTGAGCTGAAACTCCCTTAAACATACATGATGTGTGATGCAAACCATACATGTCATGATTACCCAGAAGTTCAAAGAAACACTATTAAGGAGATAAAAAAAATATTTATGTTGATTAATGTTTAGAGCTTGAATTACAACAAAGTGATGGATTTCCGAAGTCATAACTAAAACATTTTAAGGTGGCATTCTTGTATTTTTAATCAAGCAAGCAGCAGACGTTAATAGAACAGATGGAAGCAAGACAAATACAAAAATATACACCCATTAAAAGCTCATCACCACATATAATTTGTGCATAGTATAAAAGATTAAACAAATTTGTTTCCTTGTTGCTGACATTTTGTAAGTACAGTCTTTTTTAAAGGTATAAGTTAAGATTAATGGGAAAATATTCAGTAGCAATAAAAAAAGTTTTTAAAAACTTGCTTTTATAAAGATTCATTTGACTTCACAAATAATTAGTCATATTAAATAATACAAATCTTAAAAGGCTATGATTGTTTTAGAATGTTTTTTTTAATTCTGTGAAGTACTTAAAGTGAATATAAGATAACTAGAAATAATATGTCCACTATTGCATGTCCATGAGGAAAATGTAATAGTTTGGGAATTTTTGCTTTCAGTATCTGGTGTGATTTTGTGCAGTAATTAAAGCTTTCCAAAGAAACTTTCTGCACAAGAGCTTTTAGGGATGTCAGTCCTTTCCTCTGTACAGCACACCTTTCGGATGTTCCTATACATCTCTTTAGATTCAGTTTAAGGACACATGTTTCACACACATTTCTTATTCTTTATTTATTCATTTTTGTTGGTTAGTTACTCCAGGTATGGGTGACGGTGGGGTTGAATTTGCTGTTTGTAAGCTATCCATCTGACAGTAGATCTGTGGAGTCTGAACAGAGTAAAGATGCTTTTATAACATTTTCTAGCCAGATTAGCATCAACACCTCTTTTTCTGAGTTCCTCAAAAATCTCGGTTGTTCATGCCAAGATTAATTTCCTCGTGTGTTGCAAAGCCCAATCTTTAAATGATCCCTGTTCTTTAAATTAAACTCAATTACACCAGGCTGTTGTCCCAGTGATTGAAAAACCTGACTTTGATTTCACCTTGAAATTGATTTCTGATCCAAGAGGCTCATAGACGAATATGAAACTGGATAATTTAAAAGGAAGAATATGTAAGTTTCGTGGCAATTCTTCGGTGATTCTTCCTAGCACCAGGTGGCAGTAATGAGCTTCTGTGACTCGTAGCGTTTTTTCCTAGAATCTGACTGGCGATGATATTGGTGGCTTTGAAGCGGCCTCATCCATGCTTTTTATCAAATAAACTAGCAAAGGTTGATTAGTCGAAATGTCTCTGCAAGCCACGTGAAGACTGGCGAGGTGAATAATTTCAAACGCTGCCCAGAGTGCAGATAAATTGGCTTATACTCACTCTACTGGTAGAAAAAGGTACTACAAGTTTTCTGCCCCATGAGAAGTTTAAAGGATCAATTACATTGTAATTTGATTGAATTTCATATATGGAATGATGACAGACTACATATTTTTTTAAATTCACCAATTATAGTTTTAATTTTAAAAAAATTTGTAACATAGGCTAAATGTTTATAGAAAATTATGCCTTTAAAGAAATAGGTTTTCTCAGTTTAACTTGTATAAGTTTTGGACTTTTGTTAGAATCTGATCATGTGTTAGATTTTATTTATGAAAAAGTATGAAAATAAAAAAATCCTGTTCATAAAAAAGGTTATAAAACTGTTTTTATAGTTATGCCAGAAATGGAAAAAAAAATCTTAGTTGTTAATGACTCGTTAAACTGTGGCTGGATTAGTTCACATTTATCACATATACTGTATAGCTGCTCTTTTCAAAGTGGTATTGCTGTTTCTGCAGGTTAGCCAGAGAGTTGTGTGAAAAGTCACATTTCAACCACTGAATCATACTCCATCAGACACAAGCCTCGCTGCATGAAAGCATTCATCAAGTGCCTGAAATGTAGAAACTCACGGAAGAAAAAAAAGAAAAAAAGGAGGAAGCGCTGGCCTCTGGGTGCATGTCATCAGCAGCACACAAGATATCCAGGTTTTGCTGACATTTGTACAACGTTATGCCGGTTGAATCTATCTGAGAGACGGCAGCTAATTAAATCTACCAGCTGGAAAAATCTTACAACTACTTATGATCCAGAGGCTTTTGAAAAGAGGTTTCTAACTTTTAGAAATAATTTGTTGAATGTCCTTGAGATGATGCTGCTAACAATCCGAATCAAATATTGCTGAAAATGGATAAGCTTTTCTTTATCTTCTTCAGGTATGTTGGTTTCAAAATGTGTGTATGCTGTGAATCAAAAAATCTAAGGTAAAGCTAAAATTGATCTTTTAAAATCCTTTAAGATACCCGCTGTATACCAGTCATTGATGCCAAATTCTCACATCAACACACTCAGACAGGAATACACACAAACAAGTCCACTTACCTTCACTTTCCACCTGTAATATGCCATAAATCATATAAAATAATCAGCTGAGACTGGATAATCTCCATATTATTATCAGGTTTTTTTTGTTCATCTATTTTTTTGTCTCATACTAAGGGAATAATTAAATATCCAACACCTTTGTGTGTTGCAGATAACCCCACACTAACCGGTGTGATGAAACCCCAGCCTTTGTTTTAATTAATTACAGCAAACCTATCTTGAGAGCATGCTTTATAATGATAGCGATGCAGGTAGGAGCCGATGCTGGCAGATATGGCTGGTATTAATCAAGCCATAACTTCTGCAGCTATCTGTTATAGCAGGCAGCAGATTTACAGTCTCAAAGTGCTCACTACCTGGAAAAGCAATCAAAGCACTTAAAGTATCTCTAGCTTTATTGGAAAGATGGAAAATATTTGATTGATTTATTTACTTTTGATTCCAAATCGGATTCCTTCTAGGAATTCTATCCATCAAGGACAGTTTTGTGATATTGACCAATTTGGCTTCTGTCATAATTTCTGTGTTTTCAGCATTTGCGAGATTAGGTTGGCCCATTTTATATAACCTCATTTCAGAAAAGTATTGAAAATTGATGCTGAGTCAGTTTGGCAAATAGACATCCATAAAAAGTCTACAGTATCTGGTCTTCCACAAGGCATTTTTTCAAGAATATTTTTTGATACGACAGGAGAATTGTTATCAGAAAGAGTCTCTCTAGGTAACTCCCCTTACGAGCTCACATGGAGATGGCCTTGACTCCATCTTTGACTCTGAAGTCAACGACACAGGTTGCAGCATTAAGTTGCCAGTTGTGTGTGAGTATGTTTGTTTTTCAGCATTCCCTAAGTCTCTAGAATAAAGGAAGTTTGAAGAAGTACCACATTTAAAAGACTATTTTCCATGACGAAACCTATGATGCATTCACTTACAGCTGGAAAATATCAATTCTCACATCATTTCTGTTTTTACTGTTTCTGATTAAGATAGATGTCGTAAGTTTGACTATTTTTCTTAAAGGTGGTATAGAGGATTTTCCAAGTCTGCGACGTTAAAAAAAAAGTCAAATCATACTGTACGTGAACATGAGACCACCTCCTCCCCCACCTGCCCCTACTGCGCAAAAAGTTTTCGAATGTAAGGAACATCTGTCTTGTGCCAAGTTGTCCCTGTCTTCTCTTTTCAGCTACCTTAAAAAGTGTTTTCCGTTTACGGCTTGCTGTCTGTGGCTCGGGCTTCTTGTCTAACATCATCAAAGTTTGTGAGGAGGAATAGTTTTGCACTTGTTGCCTATAAGCTGCACTGGTGATCAGCTGTTGCCCTGGGTGATTAGAACAGCTGCGTTCCAGTACTAAGGTCCAATAGTAAGGTCCAATCTGCTGCGCAAATTACGTACGTCACAAATGTATGTCACGTGCCAAAACAAGAGAGGTTGATTGACGTGTCAACGACCAATATTTAACGACATGCAGTAGTTTTCTATTGGCTATTGGTTTTTGGGCCCCACCACGTCCACACTTTATATTTCTTTTTACTTTTTTTTTGGTTTTTCATAAATACGGGGCTGCTAGATTTAGATGTCAGCCTGTCATTGCCTGTAATAGACTATATAGGAAATATAAATCCATCCACCTATTTTCCAACACTTATGGCTGCACCAGGTTGCTGCACTAACAGTCTAAGCAGAGGTATCTCCAAACCTCCCTATCCCATCACTTCCTCCTATATAGAGGCTCTCCCAAGCCAACCAACAGACGCAGGGTACGGTCCAAAAGTAAGAAAGCAATGAGCTCCTATCTTCTTCTCTGAAGCTCTTTTCCTTGACCTTGTTTGAAAATGCCATGGGGTTTCACAAAAGTGGTAGAAGGAATTTGTAAGGACTTTGGAAAAGATAACCGCGCTGCAAAAGGAATCCAACCACTCTCACTCTGAACTGTGATGTGTGTCTGCAGCACTGAAACTACAAATGTGGACTACAAATCTTACAAAACCTTATCCTCATCTTACACACAGGCTACTTCATATATACCGATAATAATAACACATCAATCTTGTATAGCACGTTTCAAGACACCCAAAGATGCGTTACATTGACATTGAATACATTACTCATTCACTCCACATTCATACTTGGTGATGGTAAGCTACATGTGTAGCCACAGCTGCCCTGGGGCAGACTGACAGAAACCTCTATGTGTCATATTCATTGACTGTATATAGATGGACAGACTGTCCGCCTCGTTTGCTAATAAAAGACTTGAAGCCAAATGGGAGGTTCCCTCCGGTGCCGTCTCGGCTGCGTCACGCGTCTCGTCGCTCCCGGAAAATACAAAAATGGGCAAAGAGGTGGAGCAGGGAAGCGGATGATTGACACCTAGCTGCCTGTAGCTAAGCGCTAACCTCGAGCTAATGGGAGCTAACAGACGTAGGCGAGCTAAAGCTAAGGCGCAAGTGATAGCCGGCTAAAAACCAAAGTTGTGCTTGTCTGCACCCCTCTCCCTCTCTTAGCCGCTGGATTTCGCCGTAAATTTAAAAGCGGGAGCAAACCGCTGCTTGCGCTAACTGCTGCATCTTTCACCTGTCAATCAATAGGAAAGGCCCCTAATTATGCACAATTTGAAGATTAGATTTTATCTAAACTGATGAGTTATAAAAAAAATCCCCCCCCTCAGAGTTGTCATGAAAGTAAACTTGACCTGTTAAACCAGAAATGGATGTTTGCACCAGGCTGTAAATATGTTTATTTCTGCTGTGAAGTTGGCCTTTTTAACATGGGAGTCTATGGAGACTTTCAATATTTTAGAGCCCCTAATGGAGGAGGGGGGAACTGCAACTTTTAGCACTTTCACTTCGACTTCAAATTTCAATGCCGGAAGTTGCCCCTTGGCCATATTAAAATCAGAAGCTATCGTCTAACATATTGCATACATTTCAAGGTTGTCAATTGAAGGAAGGAAATGGAAAAGGTCTAAAAGTGACAGCTGTTGCTGTCAAAGGTAGCTAGACTTCTCTTTTGGGATGGAATTATCTCCTTATTTTCATAAAAGATGATTTGACATTTCCTCAGCTAAAGGAGATAATAAAGGGAAGATTAGAGCTCCTTAAGTGATTTGAAGAATTTGAAAAGCTCTCATTATGGCTGCTAGGTAAGCAGTTAAAAAGACAAATTATATCAGTTTCCAAACACTGCAACTTGTACAATCGCTCTGAAAAAATATGTGCAAAGAGGAGGCCGGTTGCAACTGCTTGAAATGAGCGTGAAGAAGAGAAACAGTCCTTACACATCACAACTCCAGCGATGTGATAATGAAACACTGGTGCAGTACTGCCCAACTGTTCTGAAGTTTTCCTCATAGAAAAGTTACTCAGCTGCTCTAAAACAGCTGTAGTTGTGATGCTGCCATCTCCTGCGTTTACACCCTGGGCAATGTGTTACCTGAGTCAAGGACTTACAGGTGTTAGTGGAGTGGTGAGTGTGACTTCTCTAAAGGAGAAAAAGGGATGTCAAAGCCTCCTGCTTAGCACACTTTTATTAGTTTTTGAGAGTGTTTTCAAACTGTTAACACTCAGATCTGAAGGGGCATCCCTCTTTCTACCACAGAAAACTGTCAGACACACCATTTGGGGACAAACATAGAAACAGCAGAGCTTATAGCAGCGTATGAGTGATGGCTCAGGTCACCCGATCTAGCACTACGCTAATTGTTATCAGAGAGCAAATGTTTTAAACCAAGATCACACTCGGAGAGTTTTTTCTGCTCCCTAATTCAATCTGGATGCTCGTTTCCCACAGCCTGGGTTTTCCCAGGCTACCTTGAACGCAGCTCGATTTTATTCTCGCTGCAAGGTAGCCTGGATCCCATGGAC
>JAPMNP010629471.1:0-14194 GCA_029874935.1 Atherina boyeri
TTGACAGGCGCAGTTTCGATACTACTTGGTATTGGGTTGTTTCGGTCGATACCTAAAAGGTATTGAGTACCGATACGCAGCCCTACTCATTGTGCATTATTGTAATATGATGATGTAATATGATTTTTCTGTGAAAAAGTTTTTGTTTTTAAGTTAAAGGGATGCTTCATATGAATAGATTATATTTACCAGTTAACTTTAGAAAACATCCAGTCACATAATCTGCAGCAGGACACTTCCTTATGATTGTGGATGTTTGGACTTTTCTGGTGTTTAATTAAATTAGAGACAAATTACAATCAAACACTGAGATCACATTATGACTTGTATATATACAATGTCTAATCTGTGCCTAACACTTATCTGTGATAGCTAAAGTTGAAAACTATTTAAAAAGTAAAGTCGAAATCTCAAGAATAAAGTCAGAATTTCGTCTTTATTCTTGAGACTGTATTTTGATTTTATTCTCAACATATCGACTTTATTCTCTAAGTAAGGGGTAAAAAAAAAAATCCATTAAAAAAATGTTCTCAGTGTGGCCTTAATACTCCGTTTTATATTACAAATATTAGTTTAGGAGATTTTTTGTTTTGTTTGTTTTACATTACCAAAGTGAAAATACTTATTTTGGCTGTCAAACATTTTTCAGCATTTGAAAATAAGTAAAAGATTTATCAAAGTAAAAATAAAAAATGCAAGCATTTTGAGTAGATATATCATCCTAGAGCTAATTTAGATATATCATCCTAACTCCTAATTTTGATAAGTAATCAAATATCTTCAGTGCCTCCGTCTGAATCTGTGCCAGTCTGGATATTCTGTTTCTTTAGCTTGGTGTCGGTGTTTGGACATGAACTCTGGCCTGGATGAACACAAACTATCTGCATACCAGATCTCAGTGGCTTTCACCTTCCTTTCTCCCCATCTCCTTTCTTTTTTGTAACCAGCCTCTTTCTGTACTCTGTCCAACCACAGCCCCATTTTTCATTGTACAGGCCATTTCTGTTTAAATTGCACTCCTCATTCAGCTGCACTTTATCTGGGCAGACAATGGCACCAATGGATGTCGTTACCTGTATGTCATGGACAGTGTTCATGGGAAATGTAGTGATAGCACTGCCAGGGCATATAATGAAATGATTTTTTCTTCATTCATCACCTGCTAAACTGACTAGTAAGTTTTCATTTATACTCATCAAAATTTTGGTGGGTTGGCAAGTGTTAATTCATAGCCCTGGCCCCAGCTGATGGCTTAATGACTCACAACCTGCCTCCCAGCTCAGAGCAGTGATGGAAACGCCTAACAGAATAAACAGATCTCTAAAGAAAGGCTGATGCATCCCTGCCCTCATCCCAGTGTGAGGTGACTGAATCCAACCTGACAAACAAAGCTAACACAGCTTACCCAACTGGTTTTGACTGCATGTGGAAAACTGATGTCCATTGCAGTCTCTGGTATTCTGCATTTCTAGTGTCGTAGGTGTGACCGGAAGGTTGGCGGTTCGAATCCGTCTCCCCCGTTGTGTCCCTGGGCAAGACACTTCACCCTCCTTGCCTCCAGTAACAGCATCGCTGGTGTATGAGTGTGTATGAAGTACAATGTGGAGTGAATGAATCATGTATTCAATGTAAATTTAAAACGTCTCCGGGTGTCTTGGAAAGCCCTATATAGGATTGATGCATTGTTATTATTGTTCCTGTTTCTAGCCATTTCCTTTACATGTATTAGTCCTGCTCACCTCAAAAATATGCAAATCTTACTGTTGAAGATGCATTTTGATGGTTAAAGTTTGTCTGTAAACTTTACTTGTATCTTGAGTGAGTGCAAATGAGCCTGTTTATACTTAACTTGCATTAACTATGTTTAAACTGAATGGATCAAAACTTTGGGAAGCACTGCTATTAAACTCACCCAACTCTCACAGTCCCCTTTTTTTCTCTCCATTTCCAGCCTAGACCTCCTCCAAAGCCCTCAGAGGTAGTGTAATAAACTCAAACATCTTATTAACTCAAGTGATTGCTTAAGAATTTATGGTGACACATGTAAAAGAAAAAAAAATAGCTCTAGGATGTTGTAAGAAGATTAAAACTGTTAACAGGTAAAAAGAAATGAGCCAGAGAGACCTGAGAAGCCAGTTCCTGTGGTGCCTTGTCGACCCACAGATGCTGTGAGTCCATCATGAACAATCTATATGTTTTGATTCTGTGAGCAAATCCTCAAAATGACACACAGGTTATAAATCCTTGTGATAATTTGGAATTACTGGTGTTTATTTTTCTTACTCTAATGTAACTTATTTACTCCAAATTTGTTATTTACATCAATGCTTACTGTGTGTAAGAATTTACCTTCCGCTTAGCAGATGATGTGGACTAAGCATTAGTCTGAAACTGATCAGTCATCTTTTTTATCATTGTGTTGTTAGAAAAGAAAAACTAATCCATCAAATTCATGACAATTTGGTTGCATATATTTTTTTTCTTTTAGATAGGAAGATTGGAGGTAGCCACTAGGTCTGAACAATTGTGCTAATTCAAAAGTTGACCAAAAATGTTTGGATCTGCCACTGTTCGTGGCCAAAGTATGGTCATTTTCCAGGATTTGGCATATCATAATTATGAGAGAACCCATCTTGCCAAGCTCCATGTTATCAGTTTGTGGCTAAAACATGTAAGAATAGACCAATCATTGTCCTTAACTGGCAGGTACTATTGTCTGCCCAGGTAAGGCGTGATGATACATAAAAGAAAAATATCAAAAGAAGCCAATAACAGTTGCATGTTGTGGGAGAAGAACTGGACTCTCTAATGGTTGTTTCTGAGAGGAGGATATTGTCCAAAAATAAAAACTATCCTGGATTATCCCTCTCACCCTCTTCACAACTTGCTGATCAGCTACAGGAGCTCTTTTAGCAATAGACTCCTAATCCAAAGATGCACCACTGAGAGACACAGGATATCATTCTTGCCTGTCAGCATCAAATTATTAAACTCTAAACTGTAACAAAAATAATTTCCCCTCTGGGATTAATAATGTAATTCTGATTCTGACATCCAAACATTTTCGGTGAATTTTTTAATTAATACAATTGTTCAGAACCAGTGGTTACCTCCAATCTTCCTATGAAAAAAGAAAATGATATGCAACCAAATTGTTGTGAATTTAATAGATGAGTTTTTCTTTGGTAACAATCCTCTGTGATGATTGAGCAGTTTTCAGACAAATGCTTAGTCTACAGGATCTGCTAAGCCGAAGGTAAATCCTTACCCACATCAAGCATGGACTTTAATTAAAAAGTAAAATGGAAAAAAGGCCAAAATACCTACCGCAATACTGCTTGACCTGAGTTCACAAACCTGTGGGTTACATCGTTGGGATCCATGTCCATCTTTTCTTTTTCAAGTAAACAAGGTCAATCAGTTGCTCTATCATGTAGATCTGTATCTGCTCAGGTCAGGGGTTTTAGTTCTGCTCACAAAAACCTGCTAAACTGCATCAGTAGGGGGAAAAAAACACTTATGTTGTACTTTCCAGTTGGTATAATACAAAACTGGTTTTCATACAGATCATGAAATGAAATTATGGAAAATAAACTCAGTTTGAATTTATTTTCTTCGCTGCAGGAACTGAGTCAAACCCAGTACAGAGTGACAAAATCTGCAGCTTCAAGCGATGGGGTATTTACTTCATTATATAATTTTTTTTAGATTTGTATTGCTCACTTGTTTGCATCACAAAAATGAAAGGTGGGGATGACATGACAAAGTATTTAAACCTGGGTGTATACATTTTTTAAATTATTTAAATTCTCAGCTTCAAGATGTCAACACTGAGTATATTCTAATCTCAATAGTAATTTTAACGGTGTCCTGGTGGATTCTTGATTGTTGTCGGACAACAGTTAATTAATGCACAATGTCTACTTCTCTTGCATCAGAACAATGGAAACGTAAAACAACAAGAAGCAAACGGGAAGCCGACTGAAACCCCTCTTGTTCCACCCAGACGGAAAGAAAAGGTACATTACACTTAAATTTCCCTTTTTGATTTTGAAAAACTGTCATGACTCAGCAGCTTCTCAGAGTTTCACATTTCTTCCCTGTTCTATTTATCTATTGTTTTTATGTTCCTCTTGTTTTTGTAGGAACTAAATGCCACAAGCAGATCCAGCCAGCACAGGCGCAGGAGGGCACAGGTTGATCTCGCAGAGGTATGCACAAAATAAAAGTCCATGTTACATCTATCTTATTTTCATAATCTGTTGATAAAATGCCTTCCTCTTCCTCCTTAGAGCTCCAGAAAAACTGACATAGCAGAAGCTGCTGTAGATGAAGCAGACTTCAAACAGGTAATAAAACCAACTACATTGCTCTGCTCTGCTCGGATGTATACACAGTAAATTTTATGTTGTGTTTTTTTCTTATTTCTTTATGGTTTTGTTGTATTCAGTCTGTCCGGACTGGAATGTTCCGTCGGAGCGAAAAAGAGAAAACACCAACGTTCACTGTAAGCAACACACTTACAACTCCTATTTTGTTGTGTCTACCCATATTCCCTTAATGAAGCCGCTAAGTTAGGATTAATCTGATAGTAAAAAAAAGATATCGGTCACCCTGAACAGCTATTTTTGCTCACTGCATTAGAGATACTTATCAGAGGAAACTGACCTTGCCACAATTTTTAAATAAAACAAACTTGGTGTTTCAGCTTGTTTACAGTAGCTAAGTGCGGTATACTGTACAAATTCAGCTGTTGCACTGTAAGTAATTATTCTTATTTTTACTACTCACAGAGCTATGTGACTCAGACCTTTGATGAAGAGGAAAAGACTGATGACGTTGTTGTTGTCAAACAAGCTTCTTCCAGCAAACCAGTATGTGTGTGTTCCTGTTTTTTCCACTGATAATGCTGTCAGCCAGTTTGTGACATGTGACTGTGGTTGGCAGGGTGTTCTGAAAGGAGTAATGAAAGGGTTGCAATTCAAGTCATCACCAAAGGTATGAAGCACAGTTTGGTGGTGTTTCCTGCTGGTGGTGGCTGCTGCTGAGTTTCAGTGTCTCCTTTTATATTTCATTGGGGTGGGGGTGTTAACTGCACATGTTCTGACTTGTTGGATTAAGAATAAGGAGAAGACATTTTCTCTACATCATAGATTTTATCTGGATGTAGATGTTGAGTTTGATTCTACAATTTTCTTTGGAAAACAAGAACATTAGCTTGTTTGAGATGTAAATACTTCAAGTTTCTCTTATTTTCATGTCATATCGATGGAATCACAGAATGCCTCTGTTGACTCTTCTCAGGCCAGCAGAGAACCGAGTCCAGATCCCAGTGCAGAAGAAACTGGTTCAGAGAAGGAACAACCTGCAGAAAAAAACAAACAAGAAATGAATACAGAACCCAAACAGGTTACAATTCAACAATATCACCACAGTTCTGCTTCTGCTTTTCTCAAAAAACAATCATTGTATTATGATAAACATATATTATGATAAACATATATCTAATAGAGAAGAAAAAAAGAAGAAAAAACAACACTTCTTCACTTTGGGAAAAACACAACATTTATATTCACATTGTTTCAGTCTGCATAGATATTAAAGGGGAGGTATCATGTCATTTTCAGGTTCATAGCTTTTATAGTACAATCAAATAACTGTTACCTTTGGATGTTTTGAAAATCCTGTATATATGAAAAACAACTCAAAATTTTTTTGACTTTTATTGTATTTATATTTATGCATTCATTTCAAGCATTAATTTCCACAATAGAACACAAAGAGATGCATACATAGCTTATCGAAGAAACAACAAGAAAAGGACTATAACCAGCTGTGTGATAAGCAAAATAAATTTCAAACATGCCTGAAAGGGAATGGGAAGAAGAAAACTTATTAAATCCCACCCTTTTGCATCATGTCTGTGTATGACGTTTTAAAAATTCGTCTCTGTCTCTTTAAGATTCTCCTACCCTTTTCGTCACGCCCCATTCTATGGGCTCAATAGCAGGCCAATAACATTTCACAGCTGTAAATGAATATTTGTAAAAATAAATCTGAGTTTGCATTGATAAATCAAGCTTTGCCACCCTGCAAAAAAAATCTGCCTGCAAAATTTAAGTTTACAAATGTGCAAAAAGTTCTTTTGCGAACTTCTTGTTTACAGCAAAAACCGGCATTCGAAACTCTAAAGTTGCAGTTGTGAATTGTTTCCCTGTCTTTATCTACCTGATTGGATGCTGACAATTTCGCATGCAGGTTTTTGCTTGGCATATGTAAACAGGAAGTTGGCAAAAGAACTTCTAATTTTTCACAAATGCAAATGCAATTTTTTTGCAACCATGCAAACCCATTTCAAGTCAATTTTGCATCTTTCCCCATATTTGTGGCAAGAATGCTTCGGCTGCTTGTTTTACGGCTGACTAAGCTTTTTGTCCTTTGCTTTTTTAGGAAAAAGGAGGTCTGCTTGCTGGAATGTTCTGGAAAACGCCCAAAGAAAAATCCTCTTCTTCAGCCCTAATGGCTACATCAACTGGGGTGCTGTTTTTTTTCTTCTGTCTTTCTTTTTTTCTCTTTTCTTTCAATTCTTGACATTTTGTTAGGAACCACTTACTGTCATCTTCAAGCTGTATCATCTACATAAAACTTTAATATGCCAGTCCTTTTTTATTTTTTCATATCAAAACCAGCAACTTAAATAGTTTAATAATTAAAAAAGATAAAACCTGAATGAAAGTTGGTTTGGCCAGATGATGCCGTGCTTATACACATCAAGCATTTATTAGAGCAGAACAGAAACTTTGATCTACTTTTAAATAGATCACAGGTGAATTCTGACAAATCCTTTACGCAATTAGACACTATTTGATTGGAAATTCTATCTTTTTTTTTTTTTTTTTTGATATTCAAGAAGTTTTGTTTGTTTGTTGTCTTTTGGCACAAAAATAATTCCATAACTATTCAGTTTGCTGACTGGCAGCAGAAAAGGAAAAACCTTCAACTTATTAAGATACAATATTTGTGCCCACAGAAGAAGGAGAGAAACGAACAGCTGCTGAACCAAGGCAAAATGCAAATTCAGCGTTCTGATTCATGAATATGTTAAAATCATTTAGCTGCATTTACTGACTATTTTTTAAGATAGCTTAATCTACATTCCAGAGGAAATATTTGGCAGCACTGCTTTTGCGAAGGTCTTTAGAAAACCTCATAAATGTGTTCATCTCAGGATGCAAATCCTCCTCTGACCAAGTTCTGCTTGCAATCAGTGTGGCAACTCACACTTGTTTGTTTTTAACCTTCATTGAGGTCCGTTAATGCTTATTATATAAATAGACTAATATCATTGCTATTTTCTAAAATATTTATTTTATTATTCTGCTATGGGATTATTAAATTTCTGTCTTATTTCATTAATTTCTTTTTCCAGGTCAGCAAAGCAGACAGTGACAGTGACAGTGAAGATGCAGAAGAAGAGGAGAAAACATCTGAACAAACCAATGTAAGTGTTTGTGGTTTGAGCACAGTCGAGCCATTTTACATACCATGTAGCATTTAAAGCTGTAGTCTACCAGAGAAAGCCAGAATAGAATAAAAACCTACACAGCCTAGAAATCCCCCCCTTCCTCCAGAGCTCCTTCCAAAGCCACGCCTCTAGAACGTCAGCACGCGCACTGCCATGATCAGCTGGAGGTGCAGCGAGAGTGAGATGTTTACTAGTGCAGCACAGCTGAATCACCAGCAAGAATTATAATGCTTGAAAGTTTTGGTTACTGTTCTTTATCCTCCACTCCTCTGTTGTCTGCTAATGTCATCTCTCTGTTACATGCTGGAGTCAGATGACGCTCCGGTAGTGAGCGCACGGAGTATATGAGAAAGTAAACGGGAGGAGTTATTGTTATAGCAGCACACAGCGCATCTTGTTTGAATTCCAATTGGCTCCTCCAGTTGCCTGCTAGGCCTACTGAAATACATTCATGCACTTCAAGAAATATAATTACTTTGATTTTAATCAACCCCGTGATAGGCAATAGTAAAAGGCTAACATTCCAATACCGAACGGCACTATTGCCAAACTTTTAACAAGCTATTTATGTAACAACTTGCAGCATAAAAGTCTGAATAAAGGTCTACCTGCTCAAAAAAAAGTCTGATGTCTCTGTGTCGTTTTTTAGGCTCATGCCCCTTTGAAGCTTCAGCCATCTTAAATGGTTGACCCAATATTGATTCTACTCCGGTGTTGTTCGCATCTCTTCTTCGTCTCTTCCCTTTCCTCTGCAGACTTTCGCTTTCTTCCGACCTTTGCGGTAGGAGCAAGCAAGGGCCGCTTGCAGCTTTCAGTTTGTCTCTTCTCCATTCTGCTTTTTTCTTTCTTTCGCTGAGCTAATGCTACTTGGCGAGATACCATAGACTGTATGCTACTCGCTACTTGCCGCGGATACCACAGGAAGGGGGCGGGGTGGGGCGGCGACGCAAGCTCTTGGAGGTTCAAGTGGAGAGAGGGGATTGGATGAGAGAAGTTGACCAATGAAAGCCTTGCGATCGCATGGCTTTCATTGGTCAACATATCTGTAGCCGTGCACCCAACAGAGTGATTGGATTTTTTTTCATTCTTGTTGCTCTTCATATTGTTATGATTGTACTGTAGGACCATAACCAGCATGTAAACAAGGTTGTTAATAATAAACAATCTTTTAAATCTTAGACTATAGCTTCAAAAAATGAATGACACAGTAGAAGTAGAAGAAAAAATTTGAATGAAGGAGACGGACAACTGAGCATAAAAAGTATTTTTTGTGTTTTTGTTTATCCATATCGGCTCCTTTTTTGAAGAGATGTATAACAATAATTAGTAAAAACACAGAATTTCTGGATCTTTACAGTTTGTAAAGGGAAATAAATGTACACAGAAATGTTTGATTTAATTGTGTTTTGATTAACTAAAATTACATTTCTTTCTACAGGAAAAAGGAAGCTTCTTCTCCAACATCCTTAAAAAGTCTAACAAACCAACAGATGAGGCATCTGCTCAGGTGTGATATCTAAAATAGTTTTATATTTTCCCATAAACAACTAAAAAGATATAACACCAATTTAACATTTTGGGAAAATACCTTTTTAATGCTTATAGGACAGGAGTTTGATGAGAAGATTAATGCCAGTACTTTTGTTCACCAAGCATGAAAATACAGCCAGGTGACTGTATCTGGAGTCAGATACTTTTGATTTGTAATCTCTCCAATAAACCTGTTTCTGTTGTATCACTGCTGTTTCAGGAAAACCTGAGTTCTCACAGTGAGCTTTCTGCCAGCAGCGACAGTCTGTCTGAACACAGTAATAAGGTGAGCAGCTTTACGTAGCTGCCGGATGACAGGCAGAGATAACATACTTTCTCATTACAGTGTACACAGGTCTGCAGTATATTTACCTGCAATAAGGTCTGTCATTGACCTGTACTTGACTTGATTTTCCATAACTAAGCGCATTAATCTATTTCAGGAAAAGGGAGGAAAACTTGCCGCAATGTTCAAGAGGTCACCAAAGTCAACAGAAGCTGGTGAGGTTGATCCGGTAGGTTTGTTAAAAATCAGATGGAACCTTCTGGTTTGTTTGCTACTGAAACAAAGCTGCATGGTTCCGTTATTAGTTTAACTATGAATGTGCCCTTTTTATTTCTCAGGACCAACAATCTCTTCCTGATCTGCACAGCAGTACCGATAGTCTGGTTGAGACTCAGTCAAAGGTGAGTTTGGATGTGATAATCTGTACTTTGAGTGGATTGTTCAACATTCTTCTAATTATTTTGCAACAACAGCCGCTTATGGGGAATTTTCATTCATCTTATGTCACCAGGAAAAAGGATTTTTCAGCAAGATCCTCCGTAAATCCCCTAAGATCCTTGAAGAGGAGACACCCGAGCAGGTAATATGATTGATTCTGAAACCTGTGATGTGTGGTAGTCTGTTTTTATATACAAAGTTTAGTGTTTGAAAATTTAGTAAATATAGGTTTATACATGAAACGACCACTACTAGCTGATGAAATTGTCTCAATTTCAAAATCTGATATGTTGTTTATGCTCTATTGGAAATTAAATATGGGCATATGAGATTTTGAAATGATGGCATTGTTGTTTTTATTTACAGTTCACACAATCTATTTAGTATGATGAAAATTTGTTGGTACACTTCATACTTGACAGCAAACAGTCATATGGTTACAGTATGTAAAGCATAAAGGAGCCCTTTGATGCATTTTGTAGCTCAGATAGAATTCCTTTACTTTGAAAATGTATCAATGCGCTCGCCATTAAGTGGCTTTCTTTATCTGGCCAAACCTCTATTCAGCTTTGTCCAGAGGTGAGATGTTCAGTTTCTGGTTTTGTTGGATGTTTGAATATGAAGAATTATTTTTATGGTTTGAGTTGTTTGTGTTTCAGGATAAAGAATCTCAGCCAATGAAGTCTTCAGCCAGCACTGAGAGTCTGCTTGAGAAGAGTGACACAAAAGTACGTGCAGTACAGAGTTTAGTTTAGGCAAACTAAGAACAACATATGTTGTTCTGTTACTGATATCTGCAGCTGAAGAATCTTGTGTGAGAAAATGTAATATTTAAGTTATACAAACAACATATAATAAAAGTACTTTCTTCTTGGTTATTAGGAAAAAGGAGGTGTTTTCAGTGGGATGTTTAGGAAATCTCCAAAACCCTCTGAAGGCCCTCGACTGAAAGAGGTGAGATATCTCTGAAGCCTTTGATATTCTCTGAGTTTGCTGATTTAACTAAAGATGTTTTTTTTACAGTGACCAAGATTTTAAGTATATGCTTGCTTAATCAGATCCAAACAGATAAGAAGAAAGAAATGATCATCTGTATGTCATTTGATATTTGATTTAGTTGAAGACTTTGTGTAAGTGTGAGAGATGTTGACACAAACCAGAATACACAAAAATGTTTCCACACAATGTTTACCTTCCTTTTAGCTTCAGTGTGTTTATTTCCACTTGCAAATGGTTTTGGTTTTCATATCCATACAAATTAAGTAATAGTTTCTTTTTTAAGGGTGCAGAGCCATTGCATGGTGAGCTCTCTGCCAGCACTGACAGCCTGTCGGAGAACAAGGTGAGTTTTCCATGTCACACCCTTTAAATCATATAGATCTTGTCAAACAAGGTAACATGACTCAACTTAAGTAGGATCATCTCTGTAGATTGGGATTTTCAGGTTAATGTGAAATTACATTCTGTTCTTTTTTTTCTCTTTAGGAAAAAGGTGGTTTGTTCAGTGGGCTCCTTAGAAAGACTCCAAAAGCCAATGCAGAGGTACATCTCATCAAGCACAAGTTTGGTTTCCATGTAGAAACTCTGTACATACCACACAGCCTGATTCAGGACAACAGGCTATGCCATCAAAATATAGGAAAACTGCAATTATGTTTGATATTTTTGGTCATTTATTAGCTGAACATTTCTTCGTCTAAAGGTAAAAATCCTACAACAACCTGAGATATTTTTTTTGTAGTTCTTCCAGTGGTCTCAGGCCTTTTTTGCAGCAAACATTTAGGCTTTCCATTAAGGAGGCACATACATTTTTTTTTAAAAAGTCTCAGTATTGTGTGCTGGTTTAAAAGACTTCATATTTCCTTTTGTAGTTAGCTGACTTTCAACTTTTAATCTTTGTTTTGTTCTTTTTTCATTTGTTTGCAGGTCATCAAAGCAGACAGCGATTCTGAGGATGCTGAAGAGGAGGGGAAAACATCTGAACCAACCAATGTAAGTGTTTGCCAGATTTTACAATTGAGCTTAAATCTGATTGAAGGAAAAACAGTCAACCAACACAATAAAAGCTGCCCACATTGCCTTTAAGCTTATCTATATTTAACTCCTGTTGTCGAAATATGAATACAAACGAATTCTGTGCCTACCTAAATTATTTAGAAAAAATATTGCACAAATAGAAAAATGTTCTTTGCTGTGTTTTGCTTCTTTTTTATTTTTTATTTCTAAAAAAAATCATAGAATTATATTTCTTTTCAGGAAAAAGGAAACTTCTTCTCCAACATCCTTAAAAAGTCCAGCAAACCAGCAGATGAGACATCTGCTCAGGTGTGATTACTAAAATCGCCTTATAGTTTTCTATAAACAACTCAAAAACAATACTCTGGTTAAATGACCAGTTCCCCAAACTCACTCTCTTTGATGATAAAAAGGAACTGGAAACTGTGTATATTTTATTTCAGTAGTTATTGATGAGAATGGTCTATAGTCTCTTAATGTGTTGAAATCTTGAATATCAAAATTTTATAGGCACATCAATTGAACAATAAGTTAAGATATTTTCTTTGCAGGATGGACTTTCCGACTCCGATTCCACAGCCAGCAATGAAAATTCATCTGAAAACAAACAGGTCAGTTAATCGAATATTGCAACACTGATCTTAGTTCATCCCAAAGTGTTTTTATATTTCAGGAGAAAGGTGGAAGTTTATTGAATGGACTCCTCACAGATTCCCAAAGCAACTCCAGAAATTGCTGAATGGGCAGAAAATGTCTAAATTTAACCATTTCACACTTCAAGACTAATTTCTGTTTCAGGAGAGAGAAGCTCGGAAAGAGCTGGCAGCCAGCAGTGAAGACCTGTCTGAGAATAACAGCACCAAGGTCAGTTTTATGTAGCAGTTAATTGCAGCTCATAAGTCTTCAGCAGCAACACTGTTCAAACACTGGTATTTTATTTATTTTTTTCATGTAGGAGAAAAACATCTTTAGCAACATGTTTAAAAAGCTGCAGAAGCCAGCAGAAGGCACCACAGCAGAGACGGTACAGGTGCTGCATCAGATACTGAAGATATTCCCAGTGGGGGAGCAGATTGCATTTATTTTTACTGTTTACTACTTCTGTATACAGGAGTCGGAGGGAAAAGCTGAAATTCAAAAGTCTGGCAGCAGTGAGAATCTGATGGACGCCACCAACCAGAAGGTATTTCAATTCAATTCAATTTAGCTTTATTTGTATAACACCAATTCACAATAAAGTAATCTTTGCACACTTTACAGACTAAAAAAATATATAATAGCCTAGCTAAGGAAACCAACAGATTGCATGGAATCTTCTTTTTTAAGGAAAAAACCCTGGTTCGGAGTGAGCGGCCATCTGGCCATCTGGTTGGGGTTTAAACTTTGCAACTTTTAGCCAGGGAGGGTTTTTTATCCTCAAGGTAGAGATGGTGTCTGCCTTCCAAACCCAAACTAGAAGCGGCTTCCATAAGAGAGCGGCCTGATAGCCGAAGGCTCTGCCTCTCATTCTACTCTTAGAGACTCTAGGAACTACAAGTAAACCTGCAGTTTGAGAGCAAAGGGATCTGTTTGTAATGTATTTCGTGAGAAGCCGCTTCTCCATTTCTTTCTGTGGCTGCTTTTGTCATGTGAACATGAACTGAAAGTTGTTCACACAGACCAACTCAGATTACTCTGCTGTTAAAGTTTTGTCAAAAAGATCAAATCAAACATATTGCTAGAATATGTAAAGGCTATGAAAGTATGCACACAGTGCAAGTTTTATGTATAAAAAAAGTATCAAGAAATGAAGTAGATGGTTGAATAAAATTCACAATATGTAATTATGATATATGAAATGGTATTAGTAACTGAGTAGAAGTGTAATCAGATATTGCACTTTAATAGAGTTAATCAGGAAATGGTTTGTTTCCACAACCTTTCCGTCAACATTTAGTCATTAAGCTGATGTTGTAATTATGCCTCTTGCAGCATGTTTTCTTAATCAGTGTATTTACTGAGAAAAATAACTGGTGTGTGGTTGTGTGCGTTTCAGGAGAAAAAGGGAGGCCTGGCTGGAATATTCAAAAGATCTTCGAGCTTTGAAAACCTGTTAGATGAGGTCAGTGTCAGTCCTCTGTGAATGGCTTTGTAATGACATAATTACAGCTCTGATCCTGTTTTACCTTTTGAGGCTTTGAACATACAGAAGGCCTAAAGGCACACAGAAAAATACAAGTTCCACTTTGACAGAAAACTGTGTGTACATAGGGTGTTTTCCAAACCACTTATATTGACAGTATGTCTATTTCCTCTATATACCCAAGTTGGTGTGGACAAGATCTGAGTTTGAGAGCAGATGTAAAGTGCTTGATAAATAAAATGTATTATTATTATTATTATTATTATTATTATTATTA
>JAPMNP010629489.1:0-10307 GCA_029874935.1 Atherina boyeri
TTGTGCTAAATGTAAACCATGACCATACCTGGGACTCAGATGATCTGTCCAGAGTACCTGAGGCAGAGCTGAACACAGATGAGGTACTATAATATAAAAGCAGGAAATTCTGTTTTTGGATCTCTAAATAAAGCTGCGTACAGATAAATGTGCCGTTTCACAATGAAACAAGAGCATTCTTCATCGCAGCAGTGTTGGCGTTAAATTTCTGATTTTCTGTTCATTTCAGGGTTTGCTCCAATTTTGTTCATGTGATGTCCAGATGTTGCCTGGCAAAAAATCCCTAAATCAAATCAACAACTACAGATTTTCAGAACACATTCAACTAAGTAACAGCAAGAAATGAATACATAAAAATGACAAGTTAGCAAGTAATGTCTGTTTGACCAGTGTGTGACGCAGAGCAACCTACCAGCCACCTCCACAATGTCACCAGGCACGATGTCTCTGGCTTTGATCCGCTGCACAGTCTTCCTGTCCTGCCGGTACACTTTCCCCATCTCTGGCTCGTACTCTTTCAGAGCCTCGATGGCATCCTCAGCATTGCGTTCCTGGTGAAGAGAACATAAGGGTTAGTGCCAACATCTCTAAATGCTCTGAAGTGAACTGATATCACATGAACAGCGAGATGCTCTCAACTCTGTTGGACAAAATATTAAGAGTTTCTGTATGGGGCGTTTACTAATTTGAGAGGTTGGTTACATGTAGTTATGATGGGTAATATGTAGGTTTAAATCTTTCATTTTCTGTCTTCTGCCATTTTCCAATTTTGCCCTTCACCAGCACCTTTATCTTTCATCAGCAAAGCATGCTTCACTCAGAATGGACTGCCTACACATCGTTTTTTCTTCATAATTCAATAGGAAGCTCACTTTGAGACAAAAATAACTTTCAGCACAAAGTGTTTGTCTACAGTGCCTTTAAAGTCTAACGGATGATAAAACCCTAAACTCGCAGCTTAATACCACACTGATACGACCTGAAACACCAAATCAAGCATAGAGTTACTGTTGTGAATATTTCTGAAAGCTTGTCATTTTGAATAATTTTTTTCTACCATATTTAGCTTTAATGTGAGTGTTTTAGCAGCTTATGGTTCATAAATGCCTTTTTTTAAGTTGGTGACTGTATTTCAGACTGACCCACTCGCTATTTCCAGATGGACCAACATACTGGATGCTCCTGATAAAGCTGCACTCCAGTGGACAAAATGTACAGAATGGCACTGAATTGATGTCATTGATTTTTACCCCCACAGCTCATTAACTTCAGGATAATTGAAACTTCAGGTAACACATTGGTTTTTACAGGCATTTGACTAGACTACATAGATACCTGTACGTTTCTTTTTGTTATAACATCGACAAAACTAGAGAAAAACACCATTCTGCAAATGAAATGTGAAAAAAGTCAATTCAGCCATTCGGTTCTGGTAACATATTGTCCAGATACAGAAGAGAGATGACAGAATGTAAGTGCAAAGACTTCCCATGATCCACTGCACCAACTCACCTGCCACACCCCGACGATGGCGTTGGCGATGAGAATGAGCAAAATCACAAAAGGCTCCACAAATGCTGTGATAGTTTCTTCCCCCTCCTCAAACCAGGCCAGGATCTGAAAACAGTGAGAAAGAACCAGTCATGAAACTCTGGGAGTGACTGTGTTGATCATAACATCCCTAGTTTGATCCCCAACTTCCACCGGTCTGCACGTTAAAGCATCCTTAGGTAGGATAATCCCTTAAGTGTCTATGTATTCTTCATTTTGGATTAAAGGGTTGCTAAATTAACTGAATGCAAGCTAACTCAGATCATCTTAGAGAGAGGGAATAGCAAGAAAAATCAAAATAGAAAGAACTGCCAATTTACATAAGAAAATACGCTGCACCCCATCTATCATATTATCATTATCAGTATTATTATGATGATCATCATCATCATCAGTATTATGATGATGATCATCATCATCATCATCATCATCATCATCATCATTTCAACTGGTAATGTTTATATCTCCTAACCAGATAAGGACCTTTTTCTAGCCATGATGCTTCATTCCAGTATTATGTTACCAGAATCTTGACATATTAACCAGAGACTATAAGCGAGGACAACCCTGTGTGTAATTTTTCAACAAAACTTTAGGTACTGTTAACTTAAAAGCAACACACACACCAAACATGTACAGCTACTTGAACTGAACACAGTACACTCATGTCTTCAGTTGACTTTCTGAAAATATCAGAGGTTTAATTTACTTCATTAACAGCCATGCTGACAGATGACAGATTTATCCAAGGAATATGGACAAAGCATACACTTTATTCACTGCAGGAAACTATTGAGATCAATGTGAAATACTATTTCTTGGAGAAGTCACTGCACAGTACTGACAATCTGTGGGATGATACTTAATAAAAATAATTCAACAATCCAAACAGATCACCATCAAAAGCTAGAAGGATTTAAACTTGTTGGGTTTTCATCAACACAAAATGATATGCAAACAGGAGAGACATGAAACTCTTCCAGGGACGGGAAAACAACAATCTTTATCTTGATCTGGTGGTTCATTCAACCAATTAAGATCCAAGTCACACTCACAAGTGTCACCGAGTCTAAATGGGTTCATTTGCTGTTCCGGTTTAAAAGAAAAAGAAAAAAAGAAAGCTGTCCCGAAAATTGTCTTGTGCGTCACAAGCAATTAGATAATCTCCCATAATGTAATAAAGCAATCAATCTTACTAAGACCTACGTAGCTGACTATTGTGAATGCCAAAGACATTTAGCATTGTTTAACTAATGACAAGAACAACTCAATTGCTATAATATAGACGCACAGTGCTTAATGGTTCCCACGCGATTTACATCTTAGTTGAGCTTAACAGAAACACCATCTTTGAAAACTGCCACTGTGGTTTGATGCCAATTATCTTCTTGTTCATTAAACATGAAGTGATCAATGCTTTATGTAAAAAGTAAAAATCAAATAAACAAAAACAACAATTGCAAAAAAAAAAAAAGATTTTGATGATGGCTTCCAGTAGTAATCAATTATCCAAATAACTGGCAATTACTTGTAACGCAAACAACTAATCCACTAAGTGATTTAATTGTTTTATCCTCTACATGCGACAGATAAGAACATTTTGTCCTCTTATAACTCATAAAATACTAAATTCTAAAAAAAGCTGCAGGTCTGAGTTATGACCACAAACTACAATTATTCAAACAAAACAAACACTAAAAATGTGACGTTTCAGTTTGATGAGCTGCTTTTATGTCTGCACTGTTTCTCTCCAAACTGGGCATGTGGTAAATCTACAGTGGTGCTTTGCATTAGTCTGATCGTTGAGAACCTCCCACAGAGGGGTGAGGGCCCAAATTTGGTCTGTACTAGTGCTCTGTTCCCTTGTCAGACAGCAGCCACTGACACCTCTGTATCACCTGACTAAGTACTGCAAACTACATACCAGCTCACACATAAATGCATATGTTGAGGGAGCCTCAGTGCAGTTGTTTATACCAATATCAAAAATAGGTACCCAGCTGGAATGAAATCACACAGTCATAAAAGGATTCATTTCTGTTCTGAATGTATCACTGAAAAGAAAAAAACTCAAAACAAACCTTTTTGCCTTTACAGTTAAATCCAAATAAAAGTTGTTTTCCTTTCTTTGCAAACACTTGGTAAAACAAATACTTGCAACCTAAAAATGTGCATGAATGCACTTATTTTTATATGCCATTACTATATTAACTGCTGTTTATACTGTATGGAAATGTTATTGCACAACAGCAGCCCAATATCAAACATTTATCTGGCACTAAAAGTCAGTGGGCCGAGTGAGACCAGAGTAAGTCATTACACAGCAGTCAGGCTTGACGACTCAGATGTCTTACTGCACATAACGCAGGGTGATGGCAACTCAATGATGCTACTGCTGTTGTCACCATTCCTCAGATGAGTGACTGGCCTCCTCAGCTGTTTAGCGCCCTGTTAAGTGAGTATAACCTCAGGCCAGTAATACAAACTGAAGACGTTCACACTGCAACACTATGCACTGTGTAATGTGTTGCCTGCCATTCATCACATAAGTAAAATCCTATCCGCAGTCCTGACGTAGAACCTCTTTAGGCGGGAGATGGAAAAGGGATGCTGTCAAATGAGTGATGTGAGCTCCCACAACTTTTCAGTTAAGGCATCAATTCCTTGAACCAATGGATACAGTGAAAGTTTTTTCAGCATTCAACTCACTGGGTTCAAGATGAGACAACTAAAAATGAATATGCACAATATTAAAAACAAAACTGACTTACAAAAGATATGCATGCAGCCAGCAGAAGGATCCGAACAAGTAAATCTTCAAACTGTTCAAGGACAAGTTCCCATAGAGATTTCCCTGCAGACAGAGCATATGGTGAAAAAAAATCATCACAGACATTCATCAGTAACAATGTAAGTGACAGTGGTGATTACCTTCCTCTGCTGGTAACTCTGTATGCGTGAAGAGATGTGGGAATCAATCCAGGGAGCACACAGGAAACAGATAAAAAAAGAGAAAATAAAACAAGGTAAGTGGTGTATAAATACTTAACTGCGTTTCTTCTGTTATTTTTGTCAGATGGTGCTCATCAGTTCCCATTTCTCGATAAGGAACTGATTCCAGTTTAGCAAGATGGGCTGAATCTCAAGCAAACACAATTTGAGCTGAATTGCCGTCAGATTTTTTGCTGGGTTTCTGTTTAGGTGATCAATGCCTGTAAAACCAAACTGCAATCCTTTTTTCCCCTGTATTTTGCAACTATTAGTACCACGGTCATATAATTTCAATCCTTCAGACTCCCTTACACGGTAGGAAAACACAAAAATTCCAATCATCATAAAATGTCAAAAAGGTAATTCAAGCAAAGTGGCATATTCCATCTGTGACCTCTGAGGTGATATTAATATAAAGCAGCCGTTTAAGCTTAGGACAGAAGAGATTAATTTCAACAGATGATGTTACTTCTGTGATCTGGTGGCCAATGTTTACTGTCATATGCCTGCCGAATCCTCAGGCACATGAGATGATGTGTTGCAGTGCAGTGAGGAACATCCAACACAGATATGGAAATCAACATTGACACAAAGTTGTCGCAATATTTTACAACTAGTGTCAACAATCTCACCCAGAGGCAAGTTTGGTCATGTTATCGGTCAGTGGGATTAAATACAACACAGAGTTGCAATACACCACCGTGAACTGTAAGTAATTATTCATTTGTTAATATGTAAAAGACGGGAAACCCTCGAAGTCACCACTGATGACGTCAACCAAATCGCTTCAGAGGGAGCCGGGTATCACCGGCCGACCGTTGATGTTGATGACTTTTACCCCATTAGCTGAACACCACGTTATGGTGACACATTCAACCCGCGGCTCATTCACAGCGACTCTGGTGGTATACAGTCTGAGAATGCCTTACCGTTTAGGCCCCATTTCTCCTTCTGTCGTTTCACCTCGTCCAGTGAAAGTCCTGTGCTCTCATTGACGCAGAAATAACTGTAAACTTCTTCCACACTCTTCGTGTGTGCGTTCTCCATGGCGGACAGGCGGCTTCTTCCCCAGTTTCAGACGAAATGCAGCTGACGGAGAACCCCCTGGCTTTTTAAAAACTGTCACTACTTTGAAAGGGATAATGAGTTTGCCAACTGAGCATGTACATTCACACTCGCTCGGGAATCGACAGCTACGGACCGCGGTGTTAACGTGTCCCCCTGGCCCCTGTCAAGAATTTCTTCACGACAGTGACGGAAATTTTGTAGAGGCGAACCAAACTCCTCTTCCCTTTCCAGATGAAAAATGACACGAGCGTCCGCTTATCTACGAAAATGGTGGAAAAGTGTCTGCGGCAGTGTCCTGTGTCAGGGACCGCATTTGGTCCAGTCCTCCCAGTGCTACCTTTCCGTTCCCTGCCTGACTGTGGCGTAGCTCTCTGTGGCTCCACACGGTGCTGACAGTCTGGTTTTATGAAATCGCCTCGCTGCTGCCCCTCTTCCCTGCGCTGCATGTGGACTAATATCATTGGATGAACGTTGGCAGCTACGTTTAAACCAGGGAGAAATTAAACAACACAGGAAGTGAATAACAAATGATAGGATTGCATGCCTGGACAGTTTTTTTTTTTTACTTAAACAGAAATTAGGCAATGTCAATGTCCCCATAACTCGCCTTTATCTTCTTTAGCGTTTGGTGACACTACCAACAAGATTTGTTCTGAAGAAAAATAGTTTCCTTATTGTTTCTGTTAAAGGTGTTATAGATATAGATGTTTCTTTTAATCATTTTTGCAATATTCCATGAAATTGGGTTCAGAGCCACACAAGGTCTGATTGATTAAAAACTTAAAAAATATAATATTATTATAAATCAGCTGTGAAAGTCATGGAACTTAAAAAACATTAACCAATCGTTTCTGCTCTCATCTCGTGTTTTATTTGTCTATTGGCCCGCCAATCATTCAATCACGTTTGCTAACATTGTCTTAAAGGCGTGGTCAGGGAGGGAGCTGTGGCTCAAGTAGGCTGGTCTTCTGCAGGTGCTTTCAAAAACTTGCTAACGATCTCCACGAACATCTTCTATACCACCTGTAGCCTAATTAAATAGGCATGGCAATGTCACAGCGCTGATAAAAGTAGATTTCTATACATTACACAGGGTCCCCTGATAGTTGAATCCCATTAATTTGGTTTCACCACAACCTTAACTAGCAATGCTTTGAAGTTTGTGGAGCTCCTTGAAGTTTTGCATACATGGCCCAAAACACTGCATGATTTTTTTCAAAACTCCAATTATAGAAGTAAAAACCATTGCAAATAACTATTTCTTAAAAAGTATATTTGGACAAAAGAGAACAGTAAACGGATATGAACCCACTGGACAAGCAGTTCATCTACAGGCCTAATTTGAGCCAGCTCTTTTCATTAAAAACATGACAATCAGGGCTCCCTGTTTTTTTCAAGAAAAATATATCCAAAGTCTGACTTTTACAACACATTTGCAGAAATGTACAGCAGAAGAAACTAGAAAAATTAAGATAAAATTCTTTTCAAAACCATATATAAAAAGAGTTAGGACTCAACAAATCTATTGACACAATCATGTTTGATCCTGACTACTGATTGAAGAGGAGATTCAATGCAATCCATTGGTTATCCTTTACTAGGCTATTTTTTTCTTTATGAACTGGCTAGTATAAAGGCAGTTATACATTTGACAAATATTGATTCGTTTGAAATGGATAACAATAAATTGGCTTGAATTTAATATGTCTGTAGCATGAGTGGTTGTTTGTCTCTCTGTGTTGGTCCTGCGACAGACTGGTGACCTGTCCAGGGTGTACTGTGCCTCTCGCCTGCTAATTGCTGGGATAGGCTCCAGCCCCCGGTAACCCTAAATTAGATAAGCGGTTCAGAAAACGAATGAATGAATGACTGTCTGTAAATTGCCTTTTACATTACGCTGTACAAATAAAGCTGAATTGAACTGGATTGATCTAAATCGTTCACAAACTTTCAAGCACCACTGTAAACCTGACCAAGAGCCTGTTTGTTTTTCGGATTTATCAAACCCATCTGCAAAACAATTAGCTGTAATGGGTCAGTACCAATGTTTCATCTGTGTTCTTCAGGGGGGCATCTCTTTAAGATGTTTTACAGCACTGCATCATTTGTTAATATGTCTTAATAAGACCCCAAGAAGTACAAGGTGTTGTAGCAATAATAACATGACACATGGCCAGCTGGACATCAAGCTGCTATTCACAATGCACACTTGATCTATTTGGCACAAGAGCCATAAACATAGGCTGTCAACAGCAGATTAAGTTTCTATGAGGCAGGGTGGGATCATGAATTCTCCATGAAGACATTAGTTGGGAACAACGAGACATTCCGGAGAGGTCTGTATGAAGTGAAGTGCGCTCATGTTACCAGTTTTATTTACAACCCTTAAACATGGTTTTAAATTGATTTATGAGTAAAAATGAATTAATGCTTGAAAGCTGGCCAACTAAACTACTTACACTTCTAAATTGTACCTGTCATGATTTACAAGGCTGTGATCTTTGCTGCCCCAGTTGACTGGCAACTGTCTGAAATGAAACACGACACATTCATGGATGTAAAATACATGTAACAGAAATTTATAGACTTATCAAAATAACCAGCTATGAATGTCGGTAATATGAAAGGTATCCTGAAACAAGAATGTACCATAGAATTCAGCAAGCATTCTATGGCAAGAAATCTAAAACTGGACATCCAGTCTCTGTCCAAGGTCATACTTGGCGTTTCCAAAAATAGTTGCTCATGACAACATCTCAAGTGCACCACTTTGTATGCTGTTATCTTTGGACACTTTAATTGAAAGCGTATTCTTAAAGATGTGTAAAAAGGATCCTCCTGTGGACAACCAAAGTGTAAGCTTGTGTCCTGCAACACATCCTGAAACACATGTTCTTTGAGTTGTGGTCATCGCTACAGTTAGTGGTCTGGTTCTCACCAAAGATAAACTATCAGGGAAACTCGACAGTCACATGACAGAAAACTCAGAGAGGAAAACTGTAAACCTCTAAAACAATGACAGAAATTCTGTAATACTAGTTTCCACTAACAATTGAAATATTCAATAGACTGCTAAAAGTTTTTGACATGTTGCAGAAGGACAAATATCATGAAGTTTAGTTTGGTACAGTGACTTGCATAGTAGGGGACCAGCAGTTCATCGTGCTCAGACATGTCCTCACAGCACCAGCCTGTCCTCCCCTCCCTCCTGAATGATCTGACCAATAGAGACCTTGTTCTGTGCCTTTATAAAACATTTCTTCTTGCACTCCATCAGCTGCTCCAGGTCACGCCACATCTTCATCTGCTCCATGTTGGCACTGTGGTTCTCTCTCACCATCTTCTGTTCCTCACGTAACTTCTAGACTCCACAAAGAGTGGTTTGTAAGAAAAATCCACACATTATCTCTTTCTTACGAATAAATACAAACAGAAGATAGATCAAACGTAACACACCATCATTAGGGAGATATTAAAGTGTTATCACACTAAAGTGGTTTCATGAGAGACGAGGGTTTCAACATCCGCACAGACAAAAGTATAAAGTATTTATATTTCATTATGATATTTAGGAGGTTTACAGGATAGTTTCTGCAATTTACTCTAATTTCTACAGAAAAATGTCTATTAGTGAGGATTCTAGTGGGGAAAAACTACAATAAAATGTCCTCTTCATTGCCCTTTTTACTGTAGTTTTATAGTGCCTTGATGTGAATGTTCATATGTGTGTATTATTTATCTGGTTGTATTTCTTTTGTTCAAGTATTTGTTGAAATGCATTGTTGCTGCTAGATGAGCCTGATTAAAATCGATAAAAGAGAATGTTTATCGAAAGCTCCGTACACTTCAGACAAACTTCACTGGAGTATCTATCAGTCGTCAGATCATGTTCCTGACAGAGAAAGGGAATAATTCCAAGTATTGATGTGCTGGATTTACTGAGCCAGCAGTTTGACAGTTTGCTCACCTTGCCAAGTAACTCTTGCTCTGCAATGTTCTTCGTGTACACCTCCCTACAAATAAGCAAAAAAAAAAAGAATACAGTAAGTCAAAGCCATTTCTCACCCTGTGTTTTTAAGTAAAGGTGTGGTAGATCAGTCTATCTTTGTTCAACAAGGTGTGGTAATGAGTTCCTGACAACTCTCTCTGCAACGTATGAAAGAGTAGAATGGCAGCAGATTAATTGACTGTGTTGTAATAAGAACCTCCTAAAGTAAGAAGGGTATTCATTTTGAGAGCAGCTGGCTGGCCGGGATCGGCAGGCTCACCTGATGGCCTTCTTCCGCTCCTGTGGATCAGAGGACACGTAGGCCTTCATCTCTTCAGCTGCCCGCTGAAATTGCATCTCAATTATCTGCAGATGCAAAAAAATGGAGTTTATTTTTGCACTTGGAGTTTGTGGAATAACAGGTCACTTATAAAATACTGCAATTGTAGATAATGTGTAATAAATTCTGAACAGCATAATTTGACAGGGAAACAGTAGTAATACACCAAATGNTAGCTTAAAAAAAAAAAAAAAAAAAAAATGTAATTTGCAACAATATCATGAAAGTACTTGCTTCTGACATGGAGTTGATATAATGGTATTGATTTTCCTTCTGCGCTATTTCCTCCCTCAGTGATTTTACCTCCTGTGAATTAACAATATCACATAATTACACCAAATAGTTAGCCAAAACCAGTCAGTACATACA
>JAPMNP010629497.1:0-14704 GCA_029874935.1 Atherina boyeri
AAAGTATCCAGAACTTCTGTGTATATTTTTGTTGACCTATTTTGGCCATTTTTAGCAATTTCTTACATCGGCCACAATTTCACATGATTGCAGTACTCCGTGAAGATAGCGGAGCTCTCCGGTTGACTGTATGCTGCATGATTTAATCAATGTAAACAACTGCATTGATTTAAATGGATTCTAAATGTCACTATGTCGCAAACACACTGCAGACGTACCGCAGATGCTTCTGGTGTAAATAACCCCTTTAATCGAAGGCAACTGGACTTCTGTTTGGCTCTTGAAAATATTTATCCTCTCATCCAAAAGGCTTCTTCAGTTCTGAACTGACTGGTGAGGAGTTCCAGGTTTAAAAGCTGCAGTTTGGCCAATCACACTTTAGGATCATAGGAGCCCTGTGATTATCAACCATTGTGGGGGCCATTGGGATAGTTGCCACCTGCGAGTTTCTTACCTGCCTGACTAACGTGCGATGTGTTTTTGTCTAAAGACTTGAGGTGTGCTTGTCCAGACGACAACGATAAGGTTATACGGGGAGTTAAACGTCTAATGTTATCCGCGCCAACACGAGCGTTTTACTAAATGTTGTAAGGTCCCATGATTGCGTATTCACATACCGACCTGTGCATGTACTGGACATGCGCGAAATACAGCCGGGGCAGTGTGTGTGTGAGCGGGAGGCAGAGCGGCAGAGAGATGCAACAGTTGTAAAATTGCAGGCACGGCTCGAAATGGCTGTTATTTAAAATTAGGGATGTTAACCAATGACCGTTAACGTTGACCGGTTGATGTTGATATGGTCAACCATCGGTCTAACGGTCACGGTTAAAATCCCTACTCTCTTACCCGGCCAACAATTATCCGGCCAGGGACCTTAAAAACGCCGGGTTAGTGTGGATGACGGGGGTGTAGACTAATTAATTATACGTCTAATGAATTACCCAGGTAAGTCTAGACAGGGCCTAAGAGTCTGCCAAGAGTTTAGGTCAACCTCAGGAAGTCAAAATTCACTTGTCACATTGAATAACTTAATTACTGAGTTTATCCCACCAGCCCAAATGAATTGGACAAATAACAATGTTACTGCATATTTGACAACTTTTGCTGGAGTTTTGATCTCTTTCCACATTACGTTCTTCTTGTACCTTGCAAGTAGGTGAAGTTGAACCAGAAATCCCTACTCTGGTTCCAAAGTCACCAATACTTATCAAATTTCATCCATTGGTTGGGGGATTTTAAATTTAAATGGTGTTTCACCAGAAGTTAAAGTTCCAGCTACGATTTGCAAGTTTTAAAGTTCCCTTTTTTTTTTACGCCTACACATTGCAAGATTGTGTTGGGTTCAACTTTCAGGTCATCCTGCTGCTATGTAGGTGGTTGTTATGTCAACTGCTGCTTTCATGAAACATAAGTACGGATTAGCTTCTTGACTGACAGCTCCTGTTGGCGTTGCTGTAGTAACCAGAACAGGTTTGTTACACCTCAACGTTATCTCTGAGCTATTAGGTGGTTAAGAGACCTTTGCACCTTCTTGTCTGTGTGCGTCCCTCTTTGCTTTTCTGAATTCTAAATTCCTCTTACATGGTGATAACAGAGAGTTTTCTCCCTTTCAGGGTAGAAAGAGTTATTATTTAAAGATAAAAACTGTGCCTTCAAGTTTTCAAACAATTAGTGGTGCAGCGGATCAATAAAGTCAAGATTCGGATCGGATCACCGTTTTTGAGTCACGGATCAGATACATTTTCGGATCAGCAAAAAAAGAAAAAGGACAAACAAATTAATTCTCTATTTATTTATTTAAGTATTTTTGCCCATTAATAACATTCAACTCAACAGTCATTCCACTCAATTTTATAAAAACAAATTTAGGTGCAATATAGGGCATGAAAAACAACTTTAAATGCAATTTAAGCCTTAAATTGCATTTAAAGTGGTTTTCATGCCTTATATTGCCCTATATTAAGAAGCAATGATACCTTAGATTTTAAGATATCATTGCTTCTTACTGTGAACATGAAGACAGAAAATGAAATAAAGAATGTTCAGATCATTAGAAGAAGAAAGAAAGCAAATCAGACCTGAGTTTATAATTTCATATAATCTAAGATTTTCCTCATTCCACACTGTTAAACTATGATGGTTTTATTCAGCACTTTGTTCCAATCGATATATTTTTAAGGGAAGCCAAATCCTTTGTCGGTTATGCACGTAATTTGTTCAGTTTTCGGAAGTGAATGGAAGAAGAAAAGGAAGAAGATGACAACAATTGTAGAGCTGGCTAATGCTTTTGGAGAAATGCTTTGTGAGAGTGTTGGGAGGTTGCAAACAATTTTGTAGCAGTGCATTACTGCCACTAACCAGTGTTTGAAACTGACACCAGATCGTGAAAGTGAAATCTGATCTCAGCACTGCCCCTAGTTGACGAAATGACTTTAACAACCATGACGACGTAAAAGACGCATAGAGATATGAGGGCAGCGACTTTTGCAAAAGTTTGAAATGGACGTATCTATTTACCTATTTAAGGGATTACAGGGCAGGGATTATCGCAGTGGGCCAATGTTTGTGTTTGTGTGCAATGAACTGAACCAGTTATTTAGCTCTGAACGTGAAACTTTGTCTGTGGCATGGCTGGGGTGTGCACACGGCGGTATCCGTCTCATGAAATGCCACATGTGGGGTATATATTTTCACAATTTCTTAACAGCTTGATCAGCTGTTTATTAAAACTATCCTTTCAATTTCGCATCAGCGGAAACACGGAAGCGACAACTTTCTGCTTCATGTGTTTTGCGTTAACCACACCCACCGCAATTTTCCAACAAATCACGCAATACTTTTCGGAGCCCCACAAGAATAAAGTTCTGCTTGGTTGAAGGGTCGAGATAAAGCTGCAAGATGTCACCAATCATGTCCGCGAAAACGAAATGACGTAATTTCGATCTTATGGCCTTGAGAACAAGAAGAAAGTTCTCACTTCTTGCAGAGTATTTAACAGGCTTAAGACGGCACCCTCATAAACAAAGATAAGCAATGAAAGCTGCCTTACATTCCTGAAGTTAGCTTCTTATTTGTTATACACACAAAGAGCAATTCCACTGCTCTTTGGTAACCACATTAGAGCAGGTCCTGCTGAAAATCTACAAGACTTACACTGTTAAAATCTGGACTCAATTATTCTACAGAGCATGTGAATTGTTAGCACAGTATCTATTTTGTGAAATCTTTATTTTATTTATAAAAAAAAGCATATAAGGGCAGTTTTATTTATTGATTTGTTTATGAAATTTTAAAATTGTTAACACCGAGAACTAACTTTTTGCTTCAGCCTTTGTGCGAGGTACGCTTCTACATTGAACCTTAACTTATGTTCTTTACTTTTTGCTTTTTCTTTAACTATTGAAATGTTGTTATTTCAATGTAATGTCGCTACTTTTAAGGCTGCTGTTGTCAGTTGCCCTTTGCTTAGGTCGTGGCAAGTAGTTTGGCCCTTGAATTACTGTAGGTTCAAAAGTACCTTGTTATGTTTCAGGCTCCGAAACTGCTGGGTAATGTGTAGGAAAATAAGTGGTTTTCGCAGCCCACCATTATAGCTCTCCATCATGTACTACAGTGGAAAAAAGTCCTGCTCATGTACTGAAATTTGATATCGTTCGAGTTCAGTACCCAGCTCCATTGCAGAATATAAACATGACTGATTGTTTTAATGCATGTGTTCAATTTAGAGCCCTGGCTTAAATCTTGAGATGCTAACTCTTTAGAATCTTTATCCTCTTTTTTTTTACTTACTTATCCACTTAAATTAAAAACTCCAATACATACATACTTGTGAGTTGTTGGAAGTTGTAATGTAGTTCACAAATCTTCTGTTTGAGTCTTAAGTTTTCCTTTGGGGCAGGTTTCTGGGTCAGACTCTGATATGGAGACCCTGCCAAGCTGCCGCTGATCCAAGTGCTCTCATGCAAACCTGTTTGGTCTGAGACGACTGGTAGTTTATTTTAGAAAAGCATACCGGTGTGATGTATAGCACCAGAAAGTCTTTTGTTACAGCCTGTCCTTGTTTTGTTTTTTCCTACAGTATATAGTGTAATTCAGCAGTCTGCTTTTGTTGTGTTTTTTAGCTTTTGGTATATGGCATATGCTATATATATATGGTATATGTTGTTTTTTTTAATCTCTTTTAATTTAATTTAATTTAGAATTAATTACATTTTTGGTTTCATTACACTTCATGTTAGAAACTCTGTGGCTGATTTTGTTTTCTGCCAGAGAATTATGCAGTATGGAAAGTTATCATCTCTTTTAAAAGTCACAAACTTGGCATGAGGGCTGACCTAATGGAAGTTGCCATGGCAATTTGTGCAGAAATGTTGATGCATTATGTGATAACTGTGCAGGTGTGGAGGCAGTCAGATGTAATGCGTTAAGGGGTTTAAGATCATACAGTATCTGTGTGCTTGCACCAGCATCTGTCTTAAGAAATGTGGATCACCATGGCGACCCTCAATATCCTGTTGGAAATTGATTGCCCACAGTGTATTCTGTCCTCATAGGGCATGTACTCATACAGAGGAAAGTAGGGAATGATAACAAAAGGCACCAATGAGTTTAAACAATAGATTACATCACATTAGGATCACTGGTGAATTTTAGCTCAGCAGCTCCATTGTTTGAAAATAAATCACGTGTCCTGGTCACGTTATTCATGTATCTCTTGATCACTGCATCACTCTATCACTGTTTTCCTGCAGAAATATATTAGTGCTGAATAACTCCCTTATTGAAAGTGCTTACTGATTCACAGTTTTACTTAACTTTCCTTTGTCCTGAATTATTAGATGAAAGTCCCATTGGCCTTTAAAGCTTCTGTGCTTGTATATTGTTTTGACTGATTAATGTTTTATGTGCAGCGAGAGAAGCAAAGGATCCTAGTGATGCTTCAAACTGATCACCTATTGTTTATGTGTGAGCTCAGAGAGGGAATGGCTGTCTTATCATTTATTCAGAATATTTGGATGAATTTATCTATTTTCCCCTCTTCTCCTCCTCCATTCCCTTGCCTATCCCCCTTCTGTCTCACTATAGAAAAGTGTGAAGGAGGGAATCCTGTTAAAGCAGACCAGTTCTTTCCAGAGATGGAAGAGGAGATACTTCAAACTCAGAGGAAGAACCCTCTACTATGCCAAAGATTGCAAGGTACAGGAAATGATAAACGGCTTATACCAACGCAACTGCAATCGACAGACTGTAAACCATCTATTCTGAACAAGAAATATATGCCTAAATGGTTTTATGTTCGGAAAAGGTATCATGGAATTTATCATTGTAGCTGGATGTTGTAGGAAAATGATGGTTGCAGTTTTTTGTTTTCTCTATCAGTCTCTAATTTTTGATGAAGTGGACCTCTCAGATGCCAGTGTGGCTGAAACCAGCACCAAGAACATCAACAACAGCTTCACAGTAAGCAAAAGATAGACCTGCATGTCAGGCCCTGTTTTGAATTATCACAAAACATTTGATATACTCTGGATTTAAATCCTGGATCACATTTGGATCAGGAACAGACTCATTTTGAGGCACACTAAAGATGTGGTTGGCAATGCTGACTGATCAGTCCAAACCTTTGACCTAGACTTGCATACCCATACATTGAATTAGTCATAGAGTTGACAACAGATTTTTTTAACATTTAAATCAGCATTTTTGCCATAATATGTCTGTCCTTTCTTTTTTTTTTTCTTCAATCTGATGTTACGAACAAGATCTGGATCTGCATGAGAACCTATAGGTTTCTATGCAAGATCATAAGGTAGTGACTTATCGATTATAAAATTACAAAGCATCCCGTTCTAAAGCATTCCCTGCCTTTAGGTCTGTTTTACTTTAGATATGACAATGATTGACTAAAAAAAAGTTAAGCTTAGTTGAATTGTATTAATCAATCAAGGCAATATTTTTGGTGTCACTGTGCATAAAAAAATCCTTATTGCCTCTCATCATCCATTAGCTTGTGGATCATTGTTTTTAAGACCTCGAGTTCTGCATTTTGGTCGCTGCCATCTCACTTTTTTTTTAGCTCGGAGATTTAAGAGATATTTCATGTATTTATTATTATTGAGCAATCAGATAAAGAAGTTGTTAGCGTAGCGTCCCCTTCAGAATTCCTCCCTGATTCTCCAAAGAGAGACACAGTAGGAAAAAGTTTCCTGGGTAATTCATTGATTGCAAAATAGATTTAATATTCTTGTACTGTAGGTTTTTTTTCAGAAGTCAGAAATTGCATTTAGACATCTGCATTGGCTTTCATTTTTCAGACGTGGAGGTTTAGTCCAAGTTTTATGCACAGTTGATGTTTCAGGCCCTCCTCAAAATGATGATTTATGTTGAGTCAAAATTGTACTTTAGCCCAAATTTACCTCTAGATGTATTTTACTTTTTGTACAAAGTAGCAAACAATATCAAGCTCGCATATAATCCTTACATGGTTCATGTTGGAAAGATCTTAATTAGAGCTAAAATCATGGATCATATGGCTGACATGATATGTTAGCTTTTCTCAGTCTGTTGGAAAACGCTTCATAAGAGCCTCATAGCTTCTATTAGCATTTTCCCTAGAAACGTGATGCAATATTTAAAGTTAAATGAATAAAAGTGATAGCTACTAGTCTAACATATGTCTCCTATATTTGTTTTCTTTAAGTTTTGTGGAAAAACTTCCACTGCTAAGCTCAAACTTACCCATTTTCCCTTTTTGTTTTCTCAGGTGATCACACCATTTCGCAAGTTAATGCTATGTGCTGAGAACAGGAAGGAAATGGAAGACTGGATCACTGCTCTCAAATCCGTCCAAAAATGGGAAACTTATGAGGTTAATATCTTTACACCCTCCTTCAGTCTTTTTTATGTATAAATCATTGTTTATTGTGTTGGCGCGCATATGAAAATAAATTTAGACCAATCTTCAAACACTTCCATTCTTCTTGTTTCAGTATTTAGATCCATGCTTTCTTCTTTAATAGGAATGAAAATTTACCTCTTGTTCCTCCACCTCCTTGTCCGTTCAGTCACTCGCTTTTTATCTTATTTACTGACAGATTGATTTTGCTCATAAAAATCGGTGCCTTTGTTTTGATAGGCTATAAAGAAATCTGAGCACTGTAAGCTCCTCACAAGCTTGGGTTTATAATTTCCGTCCTTGCATTTCACTGTAGGGCCTTTATGGTTTTAGTTTTTCCTTACGTCTGATTGGTCGCAGTTTGTGTCAATGGGAAGCTTTATGTCCCATCTATCAACATCATAGTCGGACGTATCTTGTATGCCGCCCGTTTGAGACTACAGATTTTAGTTTAACATACTCATATTCTATTCATGTTTCTGGATACTGAATTCAGGATGGCACAAAAAGTAATTGTCCCATCCTGTAAAATTCTTGCTCCCCCCAGGCCAGCCAGTTCAACATGGAACATTTCTCTGGGATGCACAATTGGTATGCCTGCTCACATGCCAGACCGACCTTCTGCAACGTCTGCAGAGAAGCACTGCCAGGCGTCACCTCCCACGGCCTGTCCTGTGAAGGTACACACACATGCACACGCACACTGGGTGCTACATTTGTGCTCTTCCAGTCACACATCAGGAGATTTAGCCAATCAGCTAAAATTTTACGTCTAAGCAGTAAACCTTTAAGTGAAACCATTTTGTCACATTTATTATAAGTTTTTCTATGGTTTCCTTTTGGCAGTGAAGATGTAGGTTTATAGCTCCTAACTGCAAGCTGAGGCAGGATTTATTACACCTTTATTTTTTTATTTTTTTCAATCTGTCCACCGTAGTTTGTAAGTTTAAGGCTCATAAGCGCTGTGCTGTTCGCTCCACCAACACCTGCAAGTGGACCACATTGGCCTCCATAGGAAATGACATCATTGAAGATGAGGAAGGGGTGAGAAATGAAGCTGTTTTCATCCACTTTCAATTGTAATTGTTGCATAAATTTGCAAGATATTCATCAAATGAGTAAAAGAGAGGGCTCAGATCTCCATCGATTTGCAGTTATTGGATTGAGATCTTTAAAGGAAAAGAGCTTCAATGGGTTTTATTTTGTTTTTGTTGTTTTATAGGTATCTATGCCACACCAGTGGCTGGAAGGCAACTTGCCTGTCAGTGCCAAATGTGTGGTGTGTGACAAGAACTGCGGCAGCGTGCGGCGGCTACAGGACTGGCGCTGCCTCTGGTGCAAGGCCATAGTAAGTGGGATTGATTTTCATCCTGTCTACTGTCAAAAAACTGTCATGTCATATCAGGGTTAGATTTTATTTGGGACATTGCTTATAGCTGAGCTATTTTCTGTTTGGTGTCAGTTCGTGAAAAGTTGAAAGAAATTATTATTCTAGCTGGAAGGGAAACATATTTGCTGTACGTTTCATAGTTGGAATTACAACTTGTAGGGGGTTGTCTTGAACCTGAAGTTGCTCTTGAAGATTATCTTCAAGGCAAAACTGTAACATTTGTTGATGCAAACTGTCATGAAATCTTGTGGAAGAAGTCCTTTTTTCATCCAAAATCCATGCGTGTATCATGAGATTAAGGCGCTCAAAAGAGCATGGAGTGATAAAATTCATAATTAATTCATGATTATGACAGTTATCTTTTTATGTGTTTATCTGCCTGTGGGATATGCCTATTAATGCACAGGAAATTGTAACATCCAGGATTAGATGTGCTACCAAACTTTTTCTTTGTTCCCAACTCCCACTGTCGCCCAATAAAGATTCGAGGTCTGAAAGGTTAACTTGAGTCATCAGAGTAATGAAACGGATCATAGGATAGCTGCTGAGATCCCCGAGGAGAGTAAGAACAGGCGAGCAGGGACTGATGAATTCCTGTCAGCTGCAAAGTGATATCATTTTCCTGTGCCAGGATATTGGCCTATTCAGTGGAGCCTTTACAGACTGGATGATTATTCAAATTTACAAAAGGACACTGGGACATTTTAAGACATTCTGACTGCACTGACATTGCGTGTTTTTAACTCAATTTACTTGTAAGTTGAATAAATTACTAACATAAGTAGATATCTCGAATTTGTAATGTAAACAAACTCTGCTAACATGTTTGCCATGCAAACATAATGAACAATTAATGTCAGATGCTACTTTTTAGGTTGTTTTGCTGCCCCCAAGTGGCAAAAAAGGCATATCATAGCCCTGAAAAAAACAGATAATTAAAATGGCCTTATTATGCTCATTCCAGGCTAATTTATTTTATATTTGAGTTCACAAGGGCACAAATTAATCCAGCATTTTTCACAAACCCCTTAATTTTATGTGGATCCTCTCTGTAGGCCCTCAGATAAGCCTTAGCAGAATGAGGCTGTTCCGCCTCAAGTCCTCCATCCTTCTGCCTCTGACTGGTCAACATACATTGGCTTGGCTCTCTTGCTGGCTCCCAAAACCAAACTCCATCCATTGCTGTCTCGTCATTGTTTCCTTTGGGAATTTGAATAGATGTAGCTTTCCCTTACTGCCAAAGAAGCATTTCTTTTATGACATGTTGATGGTGGCTGCATCCATCGCAATTTTAGATCTTCCGCCTTACACTGAGCAGTGAAAGTGGCTACCTTTCTTTTTCGTGAAGATGACTAATCACTGATGACTTTATATGTAATTTAATGTGAAGTAAAGAAGGAATTATTGGTAAAAGAGTGGGTCAGTAACATGCAGAGAAAGAGTTAATGCTGTGTTTGCTGTTATAACTTGACATGTCCCAGCACAAATCAACAAATTACTAGCTGGGACAAAGCAATCAAAAATGAATATATATGGCATTTGTCATGTGAACAGTTTACCAACAAGCTTCCCACACAAACACAAAGAGTTTTATATTAGAATGGTTGGTAAAAGAGCAGGGAACAGCATTTGACAAAGGTGGTTGGAAGTTGCTGCAACTCTTTTATGGGTTGCTCCACATTGGGAGATCTGTCAGTCATTTTTATACCCAATCTAAAGCAAGACAAACAAAAATCCTGATGCCACTGTGAACCAGATGTCTTTTGTATGACAATGATTGCACAATACTGCTTTAATTTCAAGTGTATAAATGCTTTGGTACTCATAATGGCCACTCTATAAGATCTAGTAAAGCTAAACTGAAGTAATCCAGTTGGGAGGTCCAGTTGAGTCATCCTTTTAAGTCACAAACACTCAGTTACAGTGATGTAACTTCATGCTTTCATTTTGTCTCATGTACTCTCAGCAAAGGCTGCACAGCTTCTTTTTTTCTTTTTTTTTACTGTACTGTGCACAATAATACACAGTGTAAAGTCTAATCCTCGGTGCACAAACACAAAGGAAACAATTACACACATCCACATGCACAAATGAATCAGAGAGGCACTTGTAAAGGTTACAGAACTGGCATTTGGTGCATTTCAGAGGGATGTAATGACCTTTCTGCTTCTACTGAAATATAGAATTACTATGAGGACCAATAACTCTTTTTGTGTGTGTATGTGTGCGTGTGTGCGTGTGTGTGTGTGTGTAGGTCCACAACAGCTGTAAAGAACAAATGGGAAAGGTGTGTCCTTTGGGTCAATGTCGAGTCTCAATCATCCCTCCTACTGCACTCAACAGCATCGACTCAGATGGTGAGACACCACATAGACACACATGTAAACACACTCAAGCTTTTTTTCCCCACATTATTGCATTAACAGGTTCAAAGTTCGGAAACGTCAACCTTCAGCTTCAGTTGTGCAAATCCTTTTAAATGCACACGGGCTGACGCAGGAATTGACCCCAGGCTTTTTCTAATGTCACAGTTTGTAATTCCGAGTTAATCCTCTTTATCCCGGGCATTCATGATACAGGAATACAGCAGGTTAAATACATATTAGAAATGTTGGTGTACTTTGATTTATCTCTCTTTATTTATTTACTGTATCTGACATCCAGGATCCATCACATGCAACTTTCTATACATAAACACTGGCATTTAAAACTGAATTATTTCTCAGGTTGTTCAGCTCTGAAAACATCTTGCTTATTTTTCTTGATTTCAGGCTTCTGGAAGGCCACCTCGGCGTCGTGCTCCAGCCCTCTCTTGGTCCTGGTCAACTCCAAAAGCGGTGACAACCAGGGAGTCAAATTCCTGCGCAAGTTCAAGCAGCTTCTGAACCCAGCTCAGGTCTTTGACCTAATGAATGGAGGACCGGAGCTCGGGTACCTTTTTTTTTTTTTTTAAAGTGTCATGGCTATCAGTTTTAAACATTAACTGTTGATTTAAATAAGTTAAATAAACTGTAATTACATGATGCTGCTGCACATGGGGAATCTATGTCTACATCCCAACCTTTTCTGCTGCTTCTCCTCATCCTTTCTTATCGTTCCACTCTCCTCCCTTTAGCCTGCGGCTCTTCCAGAAGTTTGTGACATTTCGGATTCTGGTGTGTGGGGGAGATGGCAGCGTGGGCTGGGTGCTCTCAGAGCTGGATAAACTCAACCTCCATAAACAGGTAAGAACAGCAGAGTGAAGATGAAGGAGGAAGATGAGGAGGAGGATGAGGGATTGATGTTATAATCCTTATGTGTGTGAGGTAAATCTGCTGTGCTAACATCATGGCTATTACTGCATTGCATAATATATTTCAATCTGACATTGCCTCAATTTTGTAGTGTTGTCATGGCAACTACATTGAAAATAAATTTTAGTTTATCCAACTGGAAGATCAATTGTTTATTGAGGAGCAGATGAGTGAAAATAAAGGCTTTATTATATGAATTAATTAATAATTATTGCGGAATTGACTTACATTAATTCATTTCATGCTACATCAACACATTTTTTTTATTTCCTATTAATAAGTGAGCTGCGTTTCAAATCAGGTTGGATCCCGTTTAATCTCAGGTCATGTTGAACTAAACGTGTTAATTGCTTAAATCAGGCTCCATTTAAGCAGCTGATAATCAGCTGATCTGTGTCTGTGTGGTTAAAGCGTAGAAATCTGAGGACACTTTAGTCTGATAAATTCACTGGGAAACGACTGGGAAGAGTTTGCTTTGTGATATCAATGAAGTTTAAACATTGGAGGTGGCATGTGCTGCTCTGGTTGAGGAACAAATTGCATCCAAATTGCAGAATCAGTTGCAAGGTGACAAAACATACAGTATGTTCAGGCAGTGGCTGCTTTATCTTCAACTTAATACAAAAAGTAAAAAAAAAATGTAATTGGTCAATGATTTCTCTCTTTTAGTAATACCAACTGATGTTGCATTATACATAGTTGGGAAGCCTGATTAGTCACATTTACAATGAGGTATAACCTGTAAGGACCATGCTTCTGTGGAATGAGCAACACAGCTAAATGTGTGGTCCAAATTATGGAGGTATGAAGTCTCCACTGGCTTTAGAATCTCATTGCGGAATGTTAATTAGTCAAACATCTCTGACTTGAACACACCTGGGGCTGATACCAACAAGATGATATTGTGGGGGTTTTGACACATTCTTCTAGGCACTACCCACACATTTAGCTATGTTGCTCATTCCACAGAGGCATGCTTATTACAAGTTATACCTCATTATTAAAGTGACTATTCAGGCTTTCAAACAATGTTTAATACAACACCATCTGGTATTATTAAAGGGGAGAAATAATCAACCACGCACAAGTTACCTAAATTTTTGTGCTAAGTTATGTTCTTGACCAAGATGCAGGATGGATCTGTCAAGCTTATTTTTACTGAGGAGGAGACAAGCAGCAGTGAAGAAGGTGTGAGTTCATACATAGCAGGCCAGGAGTTTGGAGAGGTCAGTATAGGGGTGAGGCTTCCAGGTTTAAGGCTGAGTTGTATACAGTAGCTGGTAATTTGTTGAAGGTGATTTGAGATCTGCCAGATTCCCCATGCATGGCAAGCCTGATCAGCTCAGCAAAGATTTCTTCTGTCACACAGCAGCATAGACATGAACTGGCTTGGAGGTGTATCTGAGGAAAGCTTTTTAAGCCAGTCTTTATGATCAACTCAAATGCTTCTTTACTAAAACCTTCATTCGCTGCTTTGTCCTCCTCTGCACTACGGATAAAAGTGTCTGTAAAATCAATGTGATGTAATAAACACAGGGAAGAAGAAGTTTTTCAGAGATCAGAGCCTGATTGACTTAAAGAACACTGACTGGAAAGCAGTGATTTAGCTGTATCAGTTTTCGGTTCACAGCTGCAGTGTGCAGTGTTCCAAGGGGGTAAAGTGGGTTTCATTAGATCTGTGCCGAGGTGACTCCACGTTGTTATAACTTAACACAGCCAGAATCACTTGCTTCCATGTCTCCACAGTGTCAGCTCGGCGTGCTGCCTCTGGGCACAGGTAATGACTTGGCTCGTGTATTGGGCTGGGGAGGCCTCTGCGATGACGACGCTCAGCTGCTACAGATCCTGGAGAAGCTGGAGAGAGCCACCACCAAAATGCTGGACCGGTAAGAAGAGCAACATGTTTTTTTGCTTCTAACTCAGAAAATGTGTTTACTTCCTGTCACGTTCTGGATTCTTCTTACAAGACAAACTGAAACAACTCTTAGAATTGAAAGGCTTGCAGCTGGAGATGTGCTTATTTCACCCCCGTGATGGGGACGCTTGAGGTAATATCTCTTGAAAATACTTCTTAGATGGATTCCCAAATGAAACCCATTTGGTTTTTATATTTGACTCCATTTGCTTCAGTAAAGGGCAGCAAACAGGAGCAGGCAGCAGTCAAAGCAATATAGATAACTGGATGAGATTTTTCTACCAAAGGCTGTTCATTTCTTCTCCTTCCTGAGGGGAGAATTCATGATATTAAAAGTAAGTTTTGATGCCACTGAGCTCACCAGTGATATGCGCAAAATAAAGCAGCTTTAGTTCATAACTGGAGCTGATGGTAGTTTTACAGATGTCTGTGTTGACACAATAGCTATTTACTCAGACATGTTCAAAGTTTTCTACAATAAATGTTATTTGGCTTGTTTTTTTAATCAAAATTAAGTTCTGCTCCCCATTTGCATATGCATATTTTGGCCCTGAGGTGTCAGGAAAAATAATGACTTCCTGACCTGAGAAATAATGTACAGAAAACGTAATATTTTGAATCTAAAGTCCTCATTTGTCCCCTTAATTAGAGAAAAAAATTGCACATATGTATGGCATATTACCATGTGATTTATTGCAGTGCAAAAGCTATCCACCAGGGGGCAGAGGACAAGTTTATCACATTGTACTCCTAAATTTATGTAATATGTCAACATGGACAATAGTGCATTATGCCTCAAGATACAGCTACGGATCTTTTTTTTTGTTTTTTCTTTTTAAACTTCTTAACAATACATAAAAATTACATCAACGACCATTTCACATTGAACCAGAAAAAGTGTGAGAAAGAACTATTCTTCCCTGACTAAAATGCAGTTAGCAAAAGTCATATAAACAAGTTGGCTTGACAAGTTTAGACATGATAATCTGTAAACCAATGAGCACTACGGCTAAGGATCTGCAATGTGCGCTTACTTCGCTAATGCTAACAACTGCTAATGCTGCTGTTTTTATTCATCCATCTATCCATCCATTTTCTGCCGCTTATCCGAGGTCGCGGGGGCAGCAGCCTAAGGAGGGAAACCCAGACTTCCCTCTCCCCTGCCACTTCTGCCAGCTCATCCGAGGGGATCCCGAGGCGCTCCCAGGCCA
>JAPMNP010629599.1:0-10405 GCA_029874935.1 Atherina boyeri
TGGCTATATTATGGTTATCAGTGATATAAGTATTTGAAATTAACATCATTTTTTAATGTCTTTTAATGTCTTGCAAGAACTTAAAATAAAGATGATGCAAAATTCTTACATATGGCCCCTTTAATATTCCTACTTGCAAACAGAGTTATGCCCCAAAATTAGTTGAAGGGAAAAGTGTGCTAGCAGGTCCATCGCTACAAACATCTTCATGACCCATTAAAGTAGCATGACATACCTTTATAACTTTAAAACTCTGCTCCTGATTTGTTTTGATTGCACAGTGACATTTATTATGTACAATTCTGGAGTCGCCGTTGCCCAGCAGTGTCCCCACGCTGAGAAACTGCACTTCCCACCTTTTTTTGTCCCTATGCATCACTTTACCGCAGACCTTCATTTTACAATGTCACATGCTAGCAAGTGGTTATCAACACACTGGCTGTTTTGAAAGCACACTGTGGCTGATTCAGCAGAGAAACCCAAGATGACCTTATTGGAGGAGCAAAGGAAAAGAAAGAGAGAGAGTGACAGATAATGAGATTAAACAAGAGTCAACATCAGACTGACTTTTGCTGACTGGAAGGGGAGCATGGTGGCGTAGCTGGTAGCGCAGCTCACCTCATAGCTCGAAGGGTCCTGGGTTCGATCCTGCCGGGGACATTGTGGGTGCTGAGGGTATGTTTGTGCCTCCGCATCATCGGCACCCACACCCTGGGTGGGGTTGGCGAAAGGGCCTTTGTGTGGAGTTTGCATGTTCTCCCCGTGTTCCCTTGGGTAGCTCATGTTAGCTACTCTCACCTAAGAAGGAGGCTTGAGCTCAGTGCAGGGCCCTCCAGGGGTCGGCAGAGGGAGAGCATTCATAGGTAGATGTAAGACAGTTTTTTTTGTGTAAGACAGGGTTTTAATGTGTGGGCGGGTGAAATTCCACTCCACCAGACACAAAGCTATTTTATGAGATCTTTATTTCTCGAGAAAGAACCAAAATAAAGAAGAGCAGCATTAAAATAATTTGAAGAATAGAGTAATCTCCCTTCACAGTTAGTCTTCTACGTTGCACTCTGTTTTTAAAACTCGGTTCACTGGTGGCCATCACCATCCACCACAGAGCTCTGACATCAGTACACACACTTTCACAGTTCAGTAAAATGAATCTGGTTGTACATGAACAGAATCTGTTATACATTAAAACCTACTGGTACATGAATAACAGCAACGGTTGTTTGCATAAAACGTCCGTGCTAATGCACAATCTACAGAACACATCGGCAGGCTGCCTCTTGTAACGTCAAGCAGTTAGCAAACCCAAGGTGCACCGTCCAGACAGGGAAATCTACAACAATATTCTGAGTCCGAGTATCATCTCAAATAGGCGGAGGAGGCTCGACACCATAACGTTGTCTTGTGTCCTTCTTCCTTTTTCCCCCTTCATTTCCGCCCAAGTAGCGTCCAGACTTGGGGCACTCAGAGTAAACAGAGCCACCTAGTGGTCAAAATGTGTAGTCGATTTTCCACCCAGCAACAAATGTTACAAAAAAACATCAAAAGCTCCTCAAATTAAATAGAGAAATTAAAACTCTAGTTAAATCTGTGTATACAAACTGTACTTTGTGTAGGATTTTAAATTGTGCTACTCAAGTGGTTGAAACCACAGCAAATGTGTGTCTCTGTCACTGGTATAAATGGTTATGGTGCCGTTGGTACAATAACTAGTGCAACGATTTAGGAATTTGCTAGAAGTTCGTCATCAGACTCCAATACCTTCATTCCTTGCATTTGCATTTTCTCATAGGTGGATGCTTGGTTGGTGGAGGGGCTGAAGAAGTATGAGGCAGTCAGTTTGACAGGAACTTTGCAGAAGTACTCTGCTCAGACTGAATGTGTGCATTTGATATATGACATGTAGAATGTGAGGTAGTGTGATCCCATGTGAGATACCAAGGGAAGCAGCAGAGAGATTTTGGTTTCCAGCCTGAACTTGCTCGCTTAATTTATGGTGCTTGCTGAGCCCGCTTTCCCGTCCTTTTCTCTCCAAACCATTTGAGGAAGCTGGTTCTGGATGAGACCCTTCCTAATTCTGGTTCTGCTGGAGGTTTTCCTTCCTGTTAAAAGGTGATTTTTACTTCCCACAGTCGCCCGCCGCCCTGCACATACTCAGGAAGGGGCATTGAATCATAGAGAAGATTCAATGCAAACCATTGGCTTCCTGAATTATATGAACACATATGCTTTATTCTCCTATCAATAATATAATCAACTTGATTAATTTAATTGGATGATAGTGGACTGGGTTGATTTGAATTATAAATGGATTGCACCTTTAAAAGTGCTTTGAGGTGGCTTTTGTCATGAATATAGCTGTCATTAACGGACACGGATGAGGCAACTTGAATCAATCCATTGAACAGAAAAAAGAACAGCCTCCGAGGTGGATCTTTCTGGAAGCTTGTAAAAAGCAGATGCACTGAGTCACAAAGGTCCGTTTCAAAGACATGACGTAGCTTGGGGATTTTTATCCCAGTGTTCCTTCGGGTGTGTCCATTTTCCTCTGTCACAACTAGGCTACATGGAGACAGGGGGCATGGTTTATGGCTGGTAGCCATGATATTATGGTGTCAGGAGGTCATGGTTGGTGGCGGAAGAAATAGATGGAGTGGTTCGTCCTTATTTTCTTGGGAAGAAGCCAGTCATTGTGGCGAGCTTTTCAGTGGGGAGGGGGAAATAACAAAAAAACAAAAAGAAAAACTTCATGTCTGGTTCCTCAGTCTCTTTGAACTTTTCTTTTACCGCAACTTCACCACATTGCTTCATTAATGGACACAAAAGGTTCTGTCACAACACATACAGGATGTGATTTTGCCTTTGAAAGCTCTTATGTTTGTGTGTATGAGAGATGGAGTGAATCCCTGCATTCAGTGGCCAGAAATAGTCTGCAAGGAAATCAATGTTCCTCTCACAGTGGTGCTGGGAGCTGTCTCCTCTACAATAGAGCAACTGTCCTGTTTCCTGCACCCCAGAGGGAGCATGTGTGTGGGTGTATGAGGGGAATGAGGGAAAAAACTGAGAGGAAAAAGAGAGAGAGTGCAAGCTCATCTTTGCTGTGCCTCAGTTCTGCCTCATCAGCTAACAGGAGATATAAAAACAAAGGGCAGAGGATGAAAAATAATGAGGGGGGGAAGCAGCACAATGTTCTCTTAGTGGACTTAATGCACTTTTACACTTATGTGTCCATAGATATGTGTATGTGTTTGTTTGTGTGTGTGTGTATGGATGCAGGGATCTGCCAGTGTTATTCCAAGCCAATGTGCGCAAGATTGTGTGTGAATAAACTAGACCTGTATCAAATCTTCCCCACTTCCTGGCCCCTTACTAAGTTACCCCAGAGGCTATAAATGTCACAAAACATGGTTCAAGGTGCAGAAAATCAGACACTGGTCTTTAAGGCTGGAGGCAAGCAGACTGTGTACAAAACTTTAATCAACTTTCTAATAACTAAACCAAAAGCACTGCAAGCAGAATATCCTGTAAAGTCCATGAACAAACAAGCATCCAAAAGTGAGACTGAGACATGGGAACTGTATATCACGACAGCAGCTGGTTTCTAAACTACCTACTGCATACTACGCATACTAGGGAGTACGCAGTTTGCAGTACATAGTCTGTGCTACGTTTGCCGTTACTTTAAAGGTGGTATAGAAGATGTTCATTGCAATTCAGAAAGCAGAGACCGTTTGTGAGTTTTTGAATAAAGCGCGTGTACAAGATCAGCTTACTTGAGTCACAGCGCCGTCCCTGGCCAAGCCTTTAAGACAACTTTAGCAAACATGATTGACGGGCCAATTGACAAATAAAACACGCGATGAGAGCAGAAATGATTGGCTGATGTTTTTTAAGTCCCATTACTTCCACAGATGATGTATAATATTATCTATATTTTTTTATAGTGTTTAATAAATCATACATTATGGGGCAGCAAACCCAATTTCATGGAATATTCCAAAAATAATTTAAGATGTATTAAAAATTATCAAAATCAATGTTACTACAACACCTTTAATACAGGGATCATTAACCCCGCACATCTTGGGCCTGCAGGTTTTAGATGTTTCCCTGCTGCATCATACTTGACTCAAATTGATCCGTCATTAAGAGGTGTGTGCACAATTTGACAATAATCTGTTGGATCCATTTAATTTGAATCAGATGTTGCAACAGGAAACATCTACATCCTGCAGGACAGTGGCCCAAGAGGTCTGGAGTTGGTGATCCCTGTCTTAGCATTTAGTATGCGACCTTAAAGTTTGTAACGTACAGGTCTTGTTTACGGCATCATCCATGCTCTATATTAAATATGTATACATATATGTCTTTACTTGCATTTTTCAAATTGTCTGTCTTCATTGTCTGTTTTCAGAGAGCTAGTGGATGAGTTGTGCCACCCGACATCATGTTTGCGGATTTGTGCAATTTAGCTCGTGTGCAGCCAGTGAAAGGAAAAAAAACAAAAACTGCAATGTATTTAATGGCTGCACCGACCACCACTGCCTAGCAAGCTCTGAAATTATTCATTCATCGTCGACGGGGGCGAATCCCAATCTCCTGTCTGATAACATTACTCACAGATAGCAAAGACAGTCTTTAAAGAGCTCTTCCATAATGCTACAAATTCATTATACACTTTTAATCTCTAATAATTTTACCTCCTCAGTAACTCAGCTTAGTTCTGGTGTACCGCAGGGCTCAATCCTTGGTCCCCTTCTGTTTATTGTTTATACAATACCTCTTGGGGAGCTATTGTAGGACAAATTTTCTGTCTTCTTTTCTCAATCTTAAAACAAGATTATCTTTTTCTGTTAAAATCAGAAGATTTATTTTAACTGCTGACACAAGCATGAAAGTTATGCATGCTTATGAAGATTGTTGTCTTGACTACTGTAATTTATTGTAGTAACCTAAAAGTTAGGGCTCCTTTTGTCAAGTCCAGATAATTTGAAACACTGCAGCAATAATCTTTACAGTTTCATGAAAGTATGAGCACATCACTCCTGTGCTTTTTTTCATTCATTGGTTTCCTGTTAGATTTTAAACTGATTTCCAAATCTTCAAATCCTGGACATCCATCTCAGACTTGTTGGCCTTCGTGCCCTCCTGACCACTGAGATCCACAGACCTTCTGATTATCCCCTGATCATAGCTTCTTTTTTTTTTCATCAGAGCCTCCACCTTATGGTGCTCTTTACCTGCTGCACTCAGACACACAATGATATTTTTTCCTTTTCTGAGGGCCTTTGGTTTGACCTGATGAATATATCACATATTCTGTCACTGTTAATCTGGTTGCACTGTCCCCTGTTTTCTGGGTTAGCAATGTGTTACTTTGTTGGGAGGGGTGCTACATAGATAATACCTTCTTCTTATTATTAGAGTTGACATTATTATTGTTACCTTTATCAGATAACCTTCTTGACTTTTTTTTACTTTTTGATTTAATTTATTGAAGTGAATTCAGCCTAAAATTTCTTAATGGGCATATTCACACTGGTGCTGTTTATTCTGCTTTAAACAAACCCTGGTCTGCTCATGTTGAACGTATGGTTCATTTGGAGTAGTGGGAACATGCATTCACACTCTGATGTGGACCAAGGAAGACTTAAAGGTAGGGTCCAGGTTTCTAAAAACACTATTTGAGCAAGCTAAATTTAGAAAATAAACAATTCAGAAGTCCTAACCCTTTCTTCAGACTAACCCCCGAAACCACGCCTCCAGAGTACAGGAACGCACAATGCTTGGACGCTTCTGGGGGAGGGACCAATGCCAACTTTTGTTGATTGACATATCATCATCCAATCATTTAGACAGGATGGTCAAATGATTGGATGGTGGTGACTCATTTCTTTATTTTTGTGATAGAACATCTAGTTAACTGGTTACAACTGGGTGTTGAAGAGGAATTAAAGGAATATTGTAAAAAGTGCTCCAGAAAAACATCATGGACCCTGCCTTTAAGTCTAATTTATCGTTTTTTTATTTATTGATTTGCTTATAAATTTATCCTTGGTATAATTTTTACATGTGGTAAATGAGCTGTTTTGAGTCCCGGCCAATCAAAGAGCCTGATTGTTTTCATCTTTCCTCTGGTAGTTGTGGTAGTTTCAGGACATATTGCCCCCTAGTGAGGTATTGTTGTAACTGCATGATGTCCAGGCGGTATTGACGGCTTGAGTAAAGTGTAGTGTGAAAGTAAACCAATCCAAAGGAAGGCACAAAATTTCAAGCCAAATTGAACAAATTCTCTTGTACATCGTGGGTGTTGTTTTTAATTCTCTGCTGTTTTGTTAAGCACTTTCTTTCACTGTTTAGAGAAGTACTTTATGAATAAAGTTGATTATCATCATTATTATTATCATCACTGGCCCTGAAATCCCACACAAATGTATTGTCTGATCTACATTTTAAGCCTGTCTGCATCTGCTGTTTGATTATAACTTACATGGCTTAATGTAAATACATAATGCAGTATACTCATCTGCATTGAAGTAAGACATGTTGCAAAAGTAAGTTTGAATCTGTCACAGATGGATTTGTTTGTTTTTTATATTTACATTCTACATCTGTCATTGCTCCCAATGATGTACTCCTTTTGGAATGACAGACAAATTTCATAACCGGGGGAGTGGGTTGAATAAGAGGAAGTGACATTCAGTGATGCATATTGCTGATGAGTAAATGTCGCCACAGTATGACTCAATCAGTGAATGACCTCTTTGTTTTTAATCAGGGGGAAATATTACAAAGAAATGGAGAATGTTTTTAACAAAAACACTGAATGTAACATAAGTGATGTTCACACATATGGAGAAATTTACTGATGGTCCGTCTCATTTGTTTCAGAGCTCCTCGGCTCTGCAAAGAAAGTGAATGTCAACTTCCAGGATACAGATGGGTGAGTAACTTTCTCTTTCTCCTTCTGTGCGCTTTTCATCCATTTTCCATTCCATTCACTCTCCGTCACTCTCCATCCTTACTCTCTCTTGTCTTTTAGCTCCCTCCTCCCTCTGTCCCTCTGGACCAAATGAAAGCTGTATTATCATGGTACTTTTACTTCGGTCTCCATAATATTAAAAGCTGAAGGATTAGCCCTCATACCACTTAGCTACAGGCTAGAAAACTCTGTTTATTGGTGCTTATGTGACGTTGAGAGTATTAATGGCATGATTTTATTTAAGCATTACAGATTTGATATCATGGCGGCAGTTTGGTTAATAAAACTTCAACATCTGCACGATTTTTGGCTACATGCCTACAACAGTTCACGACCTCAAGCTGCTGCTTAAATCACATACAACAATGATGGAAACGTCATTAAGAAAAGAGAATTGTGGCCCACATTCATACAGTCTGGTTTCATTATTCAACTGAGAGCATTTAGTGAGATGGGATGCATTATGTTTTAGGATTTCATTCTTAACAAGGGTGAGAAACAAAGCCGTAGTAGAACAGATTTGTTAAAAGCTAACCCTGGTGTGAATTAATAGTGGCTGCAGCTCAAACACAGAAAAAATTAAACTAAAGAAAAATGTTCAACTTTGAGGCTGATATAGGTAACATTAAAAAAGGCTTCAGGGNGATATAGGAAACATTAAAAAAGGCTTCAGGGTCATACAGCTTTAACAAAGTACTCAACACATTTTTCCTCATTTGTTGCTTAAAGTAACTTAACATTCACTTTACTATTTCAAATTTAAAATGAAATTTAAGTATTATAATGTATTTCCACATTATGTGTAAGTTTTTGAAATGGGAGAATTTTCATGCAGTAAGAAATATTGAAATAAATAATTCATATTAGATATCTGTCAACAGCTTTAAATTTGCTGCTGGAATAATACAAACACCAGTGGTTGGTTTCTCTCCCTGCAGATCCTTTACACTTATAGTGCCAACTTTAACAAAACAACGTTGTCTAAACCCAAATGTAACACTCAAATTAATAGGGTGGCAATCGAAAAGGGTTAAATGCTTAGTAAGTAAGACTCGTGTGAAATACATATTCCGCATAAGTCTTTGTGGCCTTTGCACAATTGGTCCTAAATCATTTGAGAGGGTCTAACTAAATTGAATGAATCCAATAAATGTACCTGGATAAACTTAATCCAATCCCTTGTTACAAATGGAAGCATATTAACTTAAGTTGATTCAACAATTCTTTTGATTTCAAGTTAGTTGAATCAACAAAAGTTGTTATCGCTAACCAAAATGATTAAGTTGGATTCATGTAAGAAGGAAAAAAAAATAAATAAAAAATGAAATGAACTGAAAATATTAAAACATGCTGGGTTTCACTTGAGGTCACATCCACCTTGTAAGCTGTGTGTAACGTGCTCTATGTTGCTCAGAGCAGAGCGTGTGTGATTGCTGGAAAATACCTTAGAGAGAATCTCGCACCATCCCAATCAATCTATCATAGTGTCCTTGGGCACATGTCATCCTCCTTGACTGAATGAATGAATGAATGAATGTTCAGTGGAGGTCCGAGGAGCTGCTCTTGTGGAATTGCTGCCATGTTTCCATCAGCCTTCCCTGGGGGAGCTGCTGCTACACATGTGGCTTAGCATCACCAAGTATGAATTATCAGGAGTAAATTAATAATGGATTCACCGTAAAGTGGCTTGCGTGCCTTGAAAAGCGCTATATACATACCTGCAAACTCAGAAAGTGTGAAAAAGGTGACAAACTAAACCCCTTTAGGTGTTCCTGGGGAAAATGAAAGATAGGGATGTGAATCAGAAGCCATTCATGATTCGATTCTTGGGGTAACGATTCGATTCAGAATCGGTTCTCGATTCATGATCAATACAATTCTTATTTTCAAAAGGTGCTAATTCCATTTAAATTGTGATTCTTTGAAATTGGCATTTTTATCAAACTTTTTTAAACACCAGACCAGTGAAAATTGTGAATGATGACGATGTTTACAGACTATATCAGGAGCCATATTTCCCAAAAAATTATAAGATTTATTCAGCATCAATATTTTTGAATCAGCAATTTGAACGTATACTCTCTTATCAAAAGCCTGAACTGAAGATAAAAGAGGTATAAAAATAGCATTGAAAAGACATGAACTATTCTGAATGTTCCCACATCTTAAACCTTTTTAACAGAACAACATACTCTAATACGCTTCATATTGAAGTGAACTTAAACTCTCTTTTCAAAGCCTGGACTGCATGTTTGAATAAATAAATAAATCATAATTTTTAAAATAAGAAATCAACTAAAAAAATCGTTAAACAAAGAATCGCAATTTTCATGTGAATCATTTTTCCCCCACGCCTGATAAACGAGATGAAAAAGAGAATTTTTTCAGAGCATGTGCTAAGAAATAAGGAAAACGTTACTTTGTCGATCTTTTTAAGATACCGATGGCTGGAAGCTGTGTCGAACTCCCCCCACCTCAGTCTTCACCTCAGTTTTTTACTAGCTCCATTTGCACCTCAGCTCTGAATCCAGCTTCCTCCTGGCCACGTTAGATGATCTGTCAGAGACGATGTTGTCATCACTTATTGAAGCAGACAACGAGGAAGTGCAGATTTTTGTTTCTCTTTACAACATCCACACAATTCCAAATTAGATGACAACATGGTGGACTTAGCCTTCCCAAAATGATTCCTTTTGAGCTGTGTGACGTTGTTAGCTGACGCGCTAACATGCACACGGAACTTTCCCTGAGAGAGTTTAACATGTTGGAAAAGGTGACGTTACAGAAACGAATGATGATGCTTGACGTAACGTTAAGTTACACCGCAGAAATACTGTTTACAGATAACGAGGCTTTCCTCTAACCGCTGGTGTCCGTAAACAAAACGTCACAAGCAAAACTGGTTGTCTGCTTTACCTGCTTAGATTAAATAGCTTTGGGCTTTGCTTTATGGGCTTTGCCCCCCCGATACCCCGTTCACCTGTAAACGACAGGCTGATTAAACGACAAAAACCTTGTTTGGCTGAAAAACGTTGTTGTGTAAAGTGCCCCTAAGACCATCACATAGCTCAGCGTTTTTAGATATATCTGGTGTGTGGAATTCTATCTCATTTGTGAAAATCCTCAGATGTCTCATATCTTCCTTGTGCTCTTTGTTTGATCACCGCTGTCCTGTGGAGCCTCACCCCTCCTTCCGGTACCGTAAACTTCTCTGTTTCCTCTATAACCACCCGGTCGGGGAGTTTTAGTGGTCTACCCGTCTCTCCCTTTCTTTGCATATTTGTTGTGATGCCGTTTTCTGTTCATATTCAGAAAGATGTTCCGGGTTTTCTAGCCTGCCCCTAATCTGAACTTTGTCTGTGTTTGGTGTTTCATTGTCCTGCTTCCTTAACAGCAGGTGTGTGTATACTGAGATAATCTGACACC